>PVIJ01003288.1:98229-138527 GCA_004024925.1 Scalopus aquaticus
TTGGGCAGAGCGTAGGTTTTCACATTGGTGATTTGGGCAGAGCGTAGGTTTTCACATTGGTGATTTGGGCAGAGCGTAGGTTTTCACATTGGTGATTTGGGCAGAGCGTAGGTTTTCACATTGGTGATTTGGGCAGAGCTCCTGTTGTTCCTCCAGTCAACTTGTTTTGTGAGGGTCCCATCCTGGACAGTGTGAGATGACAGGAACCTGCAGTTTTGTCCCAAGAGATAAAAACGTGACATTCCCAGAGAGAGAAAACTTGTGCCATGTGACGGGGTGCGACCCTCCACAAGTTTTGCCCAAAGAGGAGGGGAACACTTGCTCAGAGCAGGCAGGGGGAGAGGCCACATTCAGGGCTCTGTGGAGAGACGGTCCCAGGGAACTCGAGGCCTTTCGTCACGATGCCCACAGGCCCTTGCTGTGTGTCCAGCGCTGTGTGCACGGCCTCGGCTGAGAACGGGCACCGCCCCAGAACTTTGTGAGGTATATGGACTGTGGAGTACATTATTATTTCCTAACAATGAAAGTCTGATGGTGGTTAAGGTCCCAGCAGCCCCTCCACCCCCACCCTAACTGTCTTAGATGCTGTTTGCCGCTGACAACCCCCCACAGCTCTCTTTGGTTCCGTGGGGAAGAGACTTGCGCTCACCCCAGAAGGTGGTGCCTTGGCTGTCTGGTGGAGGAGGCAGAGGTGGTGGTGGGAAGTTGGTACATGCTTCTAAGTAGCTGAATTAAAAAAAAAGTTCTCTCCGAGACCTTATACTTCCCAAATATTCAGGTATGGGGGAACATCTTCCCCCTCTTCTTGTGGGAAGAGGAATGGGGACCCGGCACTCCCAGCTTCTTGCTGGTCTGGGTGGGAGGATGCTAAATGGAATCCCGAACACATCCACCAGGTGTCCGCGGAGGTAAGAAGAAAGAGACGGTGCGATTCCTGCCCTTGATGGACAGGAGATGCTTTCTGGGTGGCAGAATTGTGGTTCATTACTCACTCAAGGTTTTTATCAAGTGTGGGCTTGTGGCCCACATGAGTTGGATTCTCGATCCACCACCGTCAGGGCCACCAAGCAAGTGCCTGAGCCTGACTGTATCAGAAACCTGATCGGGCTCAGTGTTTTTCAGTTCCTCCCCCACCCCCGTCCCCCCTCCAATTCTGGATCTAAAATGTGGGGGTGCTGATTTCAGCTTTTTATAACTTTTCTTATTGAGAATTGTTCTCTGGAATTGTCTGAGAACAAAGGGATTCCAGACATTCTCCTCCCTCTCCCCTTGTCTCTTCTGTCCTCCAGTCAAAGAAAAACTCAGCGTATGATCTTTGGCCTAGAGAAATATTAAATCTATGATAAGTATGCAGACATGAATGGGCAAAGGAAGGATTTGTGGCAAAGAGGAACTGCTGAAACAAATAAGTAATGTAAATGGGCAGAAAGAAATATTGAATTGATTGCATCTTTCAGCTGCTGGTACTTAATGCAAAGAGATAAAGTAGTGGGAAAAGGTTGTCATTTGAAGTAATGGAAAGATGAGGGAGTTTGGAAGCTAGCTGAAATTTTTCTGCCTGCTTAATCAAGTCACTTGGATTATCAACTCAGCCTCAGTTCCACTGAGTGTGGATCCAGTCACTTGCTAAAGGGGGAGAAGCTGGAACCTACCCCCGCCTGCCCC
Organism: Scalopus aquaticus; assembly: GCA_004024925.1. Taxonomy (NCBI): domain Eukaryota; kingdom Metazoa; phylum Chordata; class Mammalia; order Eulipotyphla; family Talpidae; genus Scalopus; species Scalopus aquaticus. The sequence continues at coordinate 99,895 of PVIJ01003288.1, forward strand.
TTCACCTGGGAGGATTGGCTAACAGCCCATTAAATTCTCGTTGGAAGTCTTCTTTAGCATCCAGATAGCTACATTATATGAGGACATTTCAATTTTTTAAATGCATGTCATCAACATTTTTTGTTTAGTAAATGGAGCAGTAGTTTGGCCCACGGTGGACTTGGTTTGTTCCTCCTGTGTGGTATGTAGACTCAGCTCAAGGTTTCCCAGAATTTTTGTCATAGTGAAAGCAAATTTAATTAGCAGGTTGCAATAGTTTCGGAGCAGTTTAGGCCAATCCACAGTTAATTGTATCAGTGATTTATATTTTGAAAAAGTGGAAAGAATGAAACAAATTTACATTTCTTCTTGGATTTTGTTATTTAAGGGTAAGGTGACTGAGTCTGTTACTTTTGAAGTAACAGACTCAAGCAGACTGGAGCAGGACGCTTTCTGTATCCTTTGTCATGTCTCCTCCCAAACAAATTATTTCAGTGCCAACACCTCTAAATCAAGAACCTATGAGCTACCAGATTAATTTTCAAGAAGCCATGATGGTTTGGGTATCCGTGTGAGGCAATTTTAGGTGTGGGCCTGAGAAATGAGTTTCCTGGAGGGGAGAGGTTGTCTCTCTGGGTGGGTGACAAGGAGCAATTATGCATTCACTGTGCCCTCCAGGTAATGACAATTATAAAACTGGTTATTGGTGCTCCATGAAGACACCAACTGGGTGGATCTCCGAATGGAAAGAGAGCGTTTGGTCTGGTCCTGACTTAATTTCAGGAATCCCCATCAGGGGCCTCAGCATCAGCCCTGTGAATCTGCCCATTCCGTGGCAGCTCTCACTGCAAACCTCTCCCAGAGCCCCAGCTTCATTTTCCCATTCAGCGGCCACCTCTGTAACAAAGCCCCCTTGCCCCTTGCCTCCCGTCTGAAGCTGTGCTTGGGTCCTCTAGATCGGAGGGGTCTGGCAGAGACTGGATAGGACGTGGTGACTGCGTGCTTTGCCCCTGTGGAACTGGCTAAGGTTTAAAAACCGAGAATCGATTTTTCCTGCAGTGGAAAAAGAAGGTGTCGGGAGGCTGAGATACTGGTCTCATTCCTTGTCACTCACATCTGTCACTCACACCCACAAGGATCTCCAGGCTTGGGTACTCAAAGGCGTGTCGCCACTGAAACAAGAAAAGGCATCAGCTCTGGACTACACAGAAGTTCCGTTAGAACTTTGTATTCCACGAACACTTTCCAGGAAATCATGTCATGTGCTCTGCTTAATCCCCCGGAAAAGAGCAAGTAGGGGAACCTGCAGCTTGGAGAAGGCCTGGGAGGTTTGGCCAGGGCCACACCCTTGGCGCTGAGGGCCAAGATGGCTTAGAACCTGGGACATCCCCCGTCCACTGTCTCGCCATCTCCAGCTGGGCACGGGCACCTGGCCCTCGTCCTACCCACTCTCCTTTTTATGCTCAAGTGCTCTTGGTCTAAATACGAGGCTGGGTGAGGGCAATGAGCCACATGACCTTTGGTGAAGGGCGCCAAGACAAAGGAGGGCAGACTTGGAGCTGCAGCCCCTTGACATAATTTTTTTGGTGTTGACGTAGCATTGCGTTGTAGCATTGTGGAAGTTTCAGGTGTTCATCGATGAGAATCAGCGTGAGCATTTACTCCATTAAGTTCACTGATCAAAGTGCACATCTTACCTTTACCATGCTATCATGTTTTAGGCAGAGTATCTGTACCCTCGTTCAGTATCTTTGTGTAATTCAGTGTTTCCTAATGGAAAAAAAAATAAAGCCACATTTAATGCCCAGACATCCAGTGATTCCACGAAAGAGTCCTTTGACTCACAAGTGGTTACAGTGCTTCACAACCATCGTCAAGATCCCCCTACTACTTCGGGAGGTTTTGCAGACCGGAGCCCAGTGGCTTCTGCAATCCCATGAGGAGCTGGGCTTCCAGGGAGTCTGCGGATTTGCCACACAGGCCCCTTGTGGACATGGGGTGTGGCCCCGGGTGCAGAGGGTTCGGGTAGGTGGTTCCTGCTTCTGCTTGAGAGCTCTGCACGGGTGACTTGATTCCCATTCCCATTGCCCAACACCCCCGCTCCTGCCCCCCGTCCCTGCAGCAGCGAACATCTTGAGAAGGGACTGTGTTTATGCTCGGCCCTGGCACTTACGGAGCAGCACCATGTGCCAGGTGCTCCAGCACAGGGTGTGGGGGCCCGTCTTGCCCTGGAGAGTTCTCTCAGCCTCCTTCCATCTCCTCCCCCGTAGCCCCTTCTTTACCTGATCAGAAATTCATGACTCTTAGGGTGGAGGAAAGGGTGACATCAGCACAGAGCAGTCACAGGTGCCTAATTATGAAACTGGTTTCTACCTGAATTTGTCACCTTGCTTTTTGTCTTTGAGTGCCCACCCCACCCCCTTTGGGCAGGATTCTTTTTGATTTTTTTTTTTCACATTGATGGATTATTTTCACTGGGGAGTGAAACTTGGATGCTGATCAGTGATCAAGCGCCTTAGTTTGACTGATTTTTAACCAGGAGAATTTTTTTCTTTGTAAAACCCTCGTTAATCTTGTAAAAATATCTTTAAATGGGTGGATGCTTGAGCTCTGATGAATGGCAGGCTGTGGTATGGGAAGAAAGGGATGTGGTGCACTGTAAACTTTTTATTCTTGTATAAAAAAGTGTAACAGTCATACAGGGAATAAAATATAAAGTGTCAGGAAATGATTTATCAAAATCAGATCTTGAACTGCCGATTTTACCATGAATTGGGCTCCTGAAAAATGAGCTGGCCGTGTAGCCTTACACTGATTTTTCGCGTTTTCTTTTTATTCATGGGGCAAACCAAACTTGTGGTTGCCTGCCCAGAGTTTAATGCTGCCTCCCTCGGGCAAATAACCAGCATTAACTTGGAGTTTCTCTCGAAGAGATAAAGGCGCGCTCTCTCTGAAACTCGCACCGCCAAGCCTGCAGCCAGGGCCCAGAACCTTGTGCACGGCAGGCAGTGGCTGTGGCTGGGCTGTGGGGGGCTGTTACCTGGGCTCAGGTGACCCCATTGTCTTTTGCAGCAGAAGGGACTCCCTTCCCTCCGGAGCTTGCCCGCGGACTTACAGGGGCACATCGCAGGTTTTCTTCCCGGGGAAGGGGCCCTGGGCAGCCCGCCTGTCCTCAGGGTGGGTCGGGCACCAGCCAGGATTCCTGTGGACTTAGTCATCAAGCTCCAGGGCGGTGGGAGGATGGGGAAACCACGGCCCGCCCTCTGTCACCCCGAAGGAATGCTGCCGAATGCTGTCAGGCCGGAAGGAAAAGGAAAAGGCTCCCAGAGGCTCTGGGCAAATCTGCCCCAGGCAGTGAAGCCCCCTCCTCCCCGCCTCTTCTTTCTCCGTCAAAGGAAAGAGCGGGGAGCCGGCCACTGTGCTTGCTGCTGCCGGTGGAATGTGTGTTTTTGTCTTGTGCATCCACACAGCAGCTATTCACACACGCAGCTATTCAAGATGGGTGTTTCTGTGCAAAGTGATGTGCTGGGGAGAAATGGCACACTCCATGCCCGTTTGTCGCCCAGCTCTCCACGGCTGGGCTGGGCTCAGAGGGAGGGGGTGAAAGCTCAGGCGCTCTGCTGTCAGCCGGGGGCAGCTCCCTCCATTTGGAGGCCTGCACCCTCCTCCTTCCTTTGCTTAGGAACCCTGATGAGAGGGCAGCGGACCTAGGGTGAGGGGTGGCCCCCAGTCCTCCCCAGCCAGTCTTGCTTGAGTCCATTCTGCTCTTTCCCCCCAAAGCCCGCTGCTGGCCAGGGAGTGCGTAGTGGCTCTTTCTTGGGCTCCCTTTTGAAGTGGTTCCTGTTCTCTGGTGGGGAAGCCCGAATCGGAGCTCCTCTGGGAGGAGGAGGGAGGAGACTCAGGTAGACCTGGCTCGTGTCCTGGCTAAGGCCCCTGGTCTGATGCTCTGTCAGATTTACTGTCCGATTTACTGTCCAAGGCTCTTCTTCCTTCAGCCAGGAGACTCGCCCCCTTCCAGGGTTCTAGGAGGCTGTGGGGGCAGGCTCTGCCCTGCGTCTGAATGGGGCCATTCCGCACTGAAATTCCAGACCATTCCACCGCCACATTTCTCTCCCCATAGGTGTGATCACTAGACAGTGACAGGCTGACAAAGCAGGCCCAGAAGTAGTACATGTTAAATTTGCTTCTGATTTACCGCATTTCCAAAGAGTAGAATTCTCACTGCAGAGCTGTTCTTTAAAGATTGGGCTCTTTCTGGGCTGCTACCAATTAAGTGTAGAAGAAAGGTGTAGACCACTGTATGTGGTTTGAACATCCAGGTCTAACTTCAGAAGAGCATTTATGCTGGTAAGTGTTAGAATCATTAACAAGTTTCCGTGAAGGAATCCTAGAAAGGAGAAGTGCTCACCTTCCCTGGGAAGAAGTGGAGATGTCCTGGAGATGCTATTGCTGGTCCTGTGCTGTTTTGCACGGTTTGGGTTTTCTAACCATGTGCTTTTATGCTTTTCAAAGGTCAACAGGTATTTTGTAGACAATAGGATATGAGCCATTTTCAGTTTTCCTTGTTATACCTTTTTTTTTAAGATTTATGCATGCATACAAGCTGGGGTACAGGCCAGAGGCGTGGGGTGGTGAGAGGGTTCACCAGAGACAGAGTGGGGAGCAGAACAGGTGGATCAACGGAAGTACACTGCTGAGGGGAGCAGCGGGTGAGACAGGAGAGGTCTGCCGCGCCATGTGGGAATCTCCCTGGCCGGGCGTCAAACTCGTGTCGCCGCTGCTGACAGCTCCACAGTGCAGTACTTAACTGCTGCGCCATCAGGGAGGCTCTTGTTACATCTTTTTACATTAAAAAAAAAAAAATCCTTGGGCCTCCCTGGTGGCGCGGCGGTTGAGCGCTGCGCTGTGGAGCTGTTGGCAGCATGCGATATGGGTTCGACGCCCAGCCGGGGAGAATCCCACATGGTGCGGCAGACCTCTCCTGCCTCACCCGCTGCTCCCCTCAGCAGTGTATTTCTGATCTGCCTGTTCTGCTCCCCGCTCTTTCTCTGGTTAACCCTCTCGCCGCCCCACGCCTCTGGCCTGTACCCCAGCTTGTATAAATAAATCTTTAAAAAAAATCCTGTATCTGTTTTATAAAGGTAGACTTCTCCATATCTGATTGTCCTTGGGTGAGGCAGATTCTGTGGGGGGCCGTGGTGAACTCCCCAGCTCCCTGGACACACTGGTTCGGGGTCCGCCATCCCTTTTCCAGTGAGAATTGGGATTTCCCAGGAAGAGAAGCTTAGGATTCACCTTCATACTCTGTGAGAGCTTAAAACCAGTAGGCCAAGGTGTCCTTGGTTGAAAGATAGCGAGCGAGAGAGAAAGAGAAGGAGAAAGAGATCCCCTGTGTGCGTAAGCTTGTGTTTCCTTGGTAAGTGGCCTTGAAAATGCCGTGTGATTTTGGCAGGCTCGGGTAAGGTTTTCCCTGCGTAACCCTTGGAAGGAACAATTCTCACTTGTAACACCCTGTTTCTGCAGGTCCTCGATTTTGTAATTAAAATTTTATGGGATCACAAGGGCCCATTTAAAGGGCAGCTGGTCTTCACAACCCAGTTAAAAGCAGAATTTGTGTCAGTGGTTCCCTTCGTGCCTCAAATATGGATTTTCATCAATTCATCCAACTGGAGTCTTGTGTATTGCATGTTCTATTGAGGCGAGAGGTGAGATGACATAAGGGAAAGAATGCTGAAAACCCAGGGCGACATAAACTCCACTTTCTGAGCGTGTCAGGGCTGGGTCGGCATTCATTGCCTTGGGCAGGGCACCCCAACTCTGCTGGAAATTAAGGTGTAACACCACATGGGTGGTTTTTACTTTTCTGTTTTAATTTTCACTGGAACCGTAATAAGACATAGCTTTGTATCATGACCCCTGGATATATAAGTATAAACCAAAAATACGTGTTTCTAGAACATCCTGAAAGTGCTTCCCCTTCCTACCTGTGGACAAGGAGATGCATTTGACTGACCTTGAGAACTAATGGTGGCAACTAATGGTTTGACAAGCTCAATATTAAGGCCTTTTTTAGCTCGGATTTTGAGTCCTTGGGCTCTGATTTGAGAGCTCCGAGCGAGGGCACGTGAGACTGACTGGCCTTTGAGGTCAGCCTCCTGTTTGCTTATGAAAATGAGCAACCAAGGGCATTTCTTGTTTCCTAATTGTTGCCCCTGAGGGATGTGGAGGATTTTAAGGATTTGGGTGTATGGTTGCCAGTAGGATGTTAGTGGATAGTTTGTAGAATGTATTTCCTTGTCCTTCCACAAGCATTTTGAATATTTGAGATCTGCTGTAGCTCAGATAAGGTATATTAATTCCTATTAAAAATAAGTTACTGAAGTAATAAAAAACAGTGGAAAAATTTTTATCTTCATGTTTTTCCTCATACTTTCCCTTTCATACATACATACAAAAAAAAAAAAAAAACCCAAAACAAAACAAACAAAAAAAACCCAACCAACCAAAACTACCAAATCTGTGTAATCACCAGTGAGTTATTTTATACTGGAGGCTTTTTATCAGAAAGGAGCTTGGTTCAGAGTCTTGACAGATGTGAGTGTTTATTATGTCCTGGGTGCTCTTTCTGTTAACTGACATTTGTGAATAGCCCCATTAACTCAATTCTAGGCTGGCTTTGTTGGGCACGTGGACTCATTAGCTGAATCTTGCAAATAACCTGGTCTCCTCTAGAAGGCCTCCTCCGTCCCAACTGTTGTGGGCGCCTGGTAACTTTGCCGGCCATTTTGAAATGTTTCCATAGTGATAATTCTTCTGGAATTTCAAGTCATTAAAAGTGATATGGCTAACTCTGGGCTGTGTGCTGCAAAAATAGATGTCATGGGATGTGCGAATCCTTTTCTCAACATTAGAGTTTCTATGAACCGAAGAACCTTTTAGTCGAGCCCTGAATACTTGCTAGGGGCTCCTTGCTGCCCTTCTCATCATGTGTACCAGCTATCCACGTAATCATTAACCCGGAAGAATGAATGGCATTTAAAAAACAGCTTGATTTCCCCCTCATTTAACTTAGGTTCTTTGGTCCCTCTCCCCTTCTCTCCGTTAAGACTGGGGGCGAGTCCTTGGTGATGGTGCCAGAGGAGACGTGCATCAGGCCTGCAGTTGGGAACTTGCACCCCAACTCCGGCTGGTGCCTCTGCTGGGGAGGACTGGGAGTGGGATTTGGCACACAAGCGTCCTGTTTCCTGGAATGTCCTGTGGCCACTTGAGTGGACAGTGCATCCTTTCAGCCTTGTGCGGCCCCTTTCACTTCTGAACCCCAGGGTAATAATTAAGAGAGTCTATATTAGTTCCTTCTTGAGTTAGAGGAAGACAAGTTGGAGACATGTAAATAGCGATTAGCCAGTAGGTCCAGGACACGAGCAAACTGTTGGAAAATGCGGGCAGCAGTGCCTGTGGACAGCGTGTTTACCCAGGGTTGTGTCGTTAGGTTCTGCTTGTTGAGTTCCTGGCATGGGGGTGGGGGGCGTCTGGCCAAACTTGGCCATGTGGGTGCCTGCGCCTTAGATTCGCAGGCCCCGTCTTCATCTCCCTGCTCTCAGCACTGCGGGGACTGGGATTCAGCCAGTACTGTCAGAGCTGGATCAGGGGTGCCCGCTGCCAGCACCCCTGATTCAGCTCTGGGCATCCAAAGCCCAGCCGTTCTGGAAGAGCCTTGCTTAGTGAGGGGAGACTGATACTTGAATAAGCAAATGACGGTGTGCTGTGGACTTTATAGGGCTGTGTACAAAATGCTTTGGGAGTCTGGGAGGGGGCATGGAGGGCCTCTGGGTGCAGAGGAGTTCACCAGGTACCAGAGCATGGGCTGGGCTGGGGTGAACAGGGATAGTATAGGAAAAAGTGAGGATTAGGAGATTCCCTCCAAGAACGTGGGGACTTAGAAGCCAGGGTGTGTGGCTGTCAGCAGATGTGCCCAGATCTGTCTTCCCTGTGACTCTGGATGGTCATGTGGGGAGGGAGGGCAAGAAGCTGGAGAGGACGGTGGGGAAGGTGGGGTGCCGGAGCAGGATGGACCTGGGACGGTGACGGGGAAAGTGGAAGAAAGCAGAGAGCTGAAGGGTGACTGATGTTAACAGGAAAAAGCAACAACAACGGAATTATCCATGATCGGAGAAAACGGAGGAGAGTTGGCAGGGGAGGGGGAGAGACTGTTTGCGATTGTGATGCTTTGAGTTTGAGGGGCTGTGGCATGAGCCAGTGGGGGCACTGACCTGGGTGGAGAGGGGGAGAGCACCAGACACCAGTTTGGGGAGTCATCTGGCAATGGGGAGCTGTTTCTATTTGGGGAATAGAAATAGAGACCCTCCTGGACCCCCTTTTAGACTAAGTTTTCTTCTTTCAGTTACTTTACAGGGGACAAAGTAGCTATGGACAGGGCTCTCTGCACGTCGCGGGCACCTGGCATGCCCCACAGAAGAGAGCTTCAGTGACTTTCTAGGGCATCAGGCCACTTGCTGACCCAGGATTAGGTCTGAGGGCACCTCTGGGTCTTGAGGGGAGACTGTTTTGAAGGGTGCAGGCTCTTCATGTCAGTATCAAACCGAGAGAGCTGGAGGAACCCAGAAAAGGCTTTGTTGAGCCCCCACGTGGTGCAGAGGAGGCCGGAGTGTCTCACCTAGGGAAACCTCACCCAAGACCACTCAGCCCCAGAGGGGGCAGGACCTCACAGCTGTTGCCTTTCCCTCAACACTCATTTGAGAGAAGATCCTCCAAATCCTAGCTTATCCCAGCAGAAGCAGTTTGCAGCCTAACTGATAAAAATGCAGGCGGGAGCCTACACTCCCCAAGTAAGATCTCACCAGATGGAACACAGGGCTGCTTACAAGCTACGGCTGTTGACTGTTTCCAGAATCACCGTGATAGAGACCTCAACAATGCCCCGAGGTTGTCCTTGGGAGGCAAAGCATGAGGATGTCTCCTCTGCCTCTAGTCCTTCCTTTCCCTTTCTTGCAATTCTTCCGTCTAGATCATCTAGTACATTTGATCTGCTAACAGGCAGGACCATAACACGGGCTGATATTACACACCCGAGAGTCTCTGCAGACCCGCCACGGGGATGGACTAGCTCCCCAGCGGAAGGTAACACTAGCCTGCCTCTTGGGACCCTCACGCCGGCCGGGTGCTGCTGCTCGGAGCTGTAAGAGTCGGAGCCCCAGTTCATACAAATTACACCACCGTTTGCATTTGAAGTTTTGATGGTGTTGCGTCCACCTGTGGATTTTATCTTCTCCATAACTCTCTGGCTTAATGTGGAGATCTCTCCGACTTTGGCCTGAGGCATAACAGCAGATGTATTGCTCTGTCATATGAAGCTGAAGTCTCGGGGTTTTTGGGCTTTTTTTGTTAATTGAAAATTGGGAGGGGGGGAGGGCTTTTAAATAGCCAGCTGTACGTGTGCCCTTTATTTCAAAGTTGGTCAGCCTCCATCAAGTCTCAGTACCTCTCCCCTCCCACCCCAAATGGACACTCATGGAGAAAAAGTAGCGTGCTTCTCTCCGCCGGTGGATTCGGCACTGCCCGGAATGGCTTCGGGCATGGCCCTCCGTGGAGACTGGCTCAGGGGGCATTAACTTCGCAGTAAAGTGACTGACCCCACACTGGTGTTGCTTCAGGCTTAGTCAAGCGCTCAGTGAGGAACTTAAAACTTAAACAGGGGTGTGGGCGTGATAAATCAGGGTGTGCTCCGGGCTAATTGGTGATCACCATTCGGCTCAGCAACTGTTTCTCACACATTAACGATGCCGGAGGCTGGTCGTAGGACCTCTGGGTGCCTCCCTGTGTCGGGGGCACTAAATTCACACGGTTCCTTCCTACTTATGACTTTTGGGGAGGCCCAAGATCACTCACTTGGAAATGCAATTTTCGCTTTGTTTGGTTTGTATGCTGTTGTTTTGAAATAGGTACTTCCCTTCCATGCCAAGACAAATTTGTAGGTTAAACGTAAAAAAACATTCTGTACTACCTATAGGCACACGCTGGGCCCAAGGAGGGACTGTGTAACTCTCCTTCCAATTTCCTGTTTTAAAAAATTGTGTGGGTGGCAGTGTCCTTTCTTCTTGATTCTGGAATGTCTTAATGGCAGCGTTGATTGGTTTGTAGCTGGTGTTTGCCTGGGGTCCAAAGCTGGGGAGCGTGGGGGTGCTGCTGAAAAGTACTCTCTTGCCCCCGGGCTCCTGCAGCCTGGAGAGATGACCCCAGCTCAGGTCAGCCACCCCCATTCCTTCAAGTCCAGGGAGGACTTTGCAGCCAGATGGGAAATGGGCTGTGTGAAGTATCTTCATTCTCATTGCTAAGGGAGGGGAGAGAAAGCCCGTTTCAGCTGGTCGATGCCAATACAAAAAAGGCATTTTCATCTCACTTAATGGAAATCTGGAAGTGGAACAGGCTTCAGGAGAACTGCTGTTCAGGGCACAAGAAGCCGGTGGTCTGTTCTCCTGGTTCATGTGCCTTTCTTGACCTGGCCCTGCCCCCTCTGCCAGTGCTCCAGGGAAATGATGGTGTGATGGGCCAGCCCAGGCCTATCATCCCCCAGCCTTAGGGAGGAAGAGAACAAGGGGGTCCACCAAGGAAAATGTGGGTCATCTGACCAAAGAAAGATGATGATGAAACAGTACCCACTCACCGTAGGTGGACAATTCAAGGTTTGTGAAACTACATTTAGTGTGTGAAGGTTGGACAACACGTGGATGTTAATTGGTTGAACCCGCGGATGCGGGACGCTTAGATATGGAGGGTGAGTGTAACCTACATTTGGGTTTTCTTTTCTTTCTTCTTTTTAAAAGATTTATTATTTTTGCATACAAGCTGGGGTACAGGCCAGAGGCGTGGGGTGGTGAGAGGGTTCACCAGAGACAGAGTGGGGAGCAGAACAGGCAGAGCGACAGAACCACACTGCTGAGGGGAGGAGTGGGAGAGGCAGGAGAGGTCTGCTGTGCCATGTGGGAATCTCCCAGGCCGGGCGTCAAACTTGCATCACCGCTGCCGACAGCTCCACAGCGCAGTGCTTATCCGCTGCGCCACCATGGAGGCTGTACACTTGGGCTTTCAACTGTGCAGGCATGGGCACCCTTAGCTCCCTCATTGTTCAAGGGTCACCTATACTCCATGGGGCAAAGGTCTTGGTTTGTTTCTCTTAGTGACTTTAGGAAGATGCTCTCCCTTCACGAGCTACTTCTCATAGGGCACAGCAGCTTCTAGCTTCTTTCTCTTCTCCAAGTCTCCTCTCTCCAGCCAGAACCCTGGAAGAGTGCCGACGCCACTGGCCCTTGCTCTGCTGTCAAAATTGTATTGAACAGGCACCTCAAATTAAAAACTTTTGGGATCACTCACGAAAATGGTTTCCTGTACAGTACTCCCCCGAGGGGGGATTGCAGGCAGTTGTTCATCCCTTTCATTGATCTATCGTTTTTATTAAAAAGAAGAAAAAAAACCCCAACCAACAGAGGAAGAGAAGCCAGCTGCCTACGGAGTGGAGATGATGGGAGATGATATTTTGATTACATTAATCCATATCCTGTTACTTCCCTTTGCTTCTGTTGCTGCCACTGGTGAAGTTACTAATGTGAACTAATTACATTTGCGCTGAAAAGCCAGAATTTTTAATGCATCCCAGCAAGAAAGGTTAATATTATCAATTTAACAGCATGAATGAAACATTGTGTGTATTGAACTTGAACTGTCCTAAAAGCTTGGATAATAAAGACCCAGTGGCTTCGTTTCGAACTCACTGGATAAACAGCTAGTGAGATAGGGTGGCTGCTTCTCCTTGAGACTGGCGTGTGGTAGGCCGCCCCTGTTGCATGCGGCGCACTCTCACCTGGTACCGTGGCGACACGGCTGACCATCTTGAAAAAGGTGTTCCCTCTTTTTGAAAGCTTTGCTGGGGCTGCATATGTTTATGTAGTTGGTGGGGGCTGTTTTCAAAGGGAAAAACACATTATCTCAGCCCCAAGTGTAACACCCTTCCTCAGTTGTTTTACAAGCATCTGCGGATTACCCAGACTTGCAGCACAGCACAGTATATTTTAAACATCGATCATTTCTCTCACATTCACCCAGCGCCCGGAGATAGTACTGCTGGCCCTTGAATACCCTCAGTGTAAAGTGTATAGATTCACTTATTTGTAGGTTTTCTTGTAAATGGATGAAATGAAGTTACAGCATCAGTAAGTACAACATAAAACTGTAAATCTGTTTATTCCTTATGATTTACTTTTTTAATTGAGGTGACATAGGTTTACAACACGGTATATGATTCAGAGGTATAAATTCACCTCTTCAGAGGTATGTTACCACAGCTCACCCATACTCATGGTCTTCAACCCTAGTCTACCGCCCTGTGTCCAACACCCTCCTCTCCACCCCTGGTTGCCTCAGTTCTACGGTTTGTTTTGGTTTGGTTTTATCTGACCCTTTATTTTGTTTCTCTTTATTCCACATATGAACAAAACCGTCTGGTATTTCTGCTCCTTATTCTGACTTATTTCCCTTAGTGTAATCCCCTCCAGTCCCATCCTTGAAGTTGCAAATGGCAAAGATTCTTTTTTATAGCTGCATAGTATTCCATATATACCACATCTTCTTAACCTGCTCATCTGTTGATGGGCATTTAGGTTGTTTCCATAACTTGGCTATTGTAAATAGTGCTGCAGTGAACATAGGAGTACATATGTTTTTTTGAATTAGTGTTTTTGCATTCTTAGGGAAGATAGCTGGGAGTGGAATTACCGGATCCTATAGATCTATTTTTAATATTTTGAGAAACCGCCATACTGTTTCCCGTAGGGACTGAGCCAGTCGAAATTCCTCACCAGCAGTATACTAGGGTTCCTGTTTCTCCATACCCTCACCAACACTTGTTATTTCTGGTTTCTTTGATAATGAGTCATTCTTCCAGGTGTGAGATGGTACCTCACATAGATGTGTTTATAATTCGCATTTCCCGATAAGTGATGATTTTCTTAGTAACATTTTCTCTTCTCTAGTTTCCTTTATTGTATTGTAAGAATACAGTATATAATACATAGAACATACAAAAATATGTTCATCAGTTGTTTAAGTTACACGTAAGGCTTTTGATCAGCAAACTATTAGTAAGTTCTTGGGGCATCAAAAGTTTTCTATGGATGTTTGGCTATGTTTTGGGGAGCGGTATGTTCTGGAGGGGGGCCTCATTTATGGAGGCTTACCCGCCTGCCCTTTGCCTATGCCCAGTTCTTGCCATGGTTCCTTGTTTCATGATTTCCTGCTTGTTTGCGACTTTCTCCGTGGTAAGCAGCCAGCACGCGCACTGCCCGCAGCCACGCTGTGCCGTCCATCATTCTGGGACCCACTGCCCACATTCTCCCCGGGGCACGGCGTGGCCTTTTTAGCTGGTGACATTTTGGTGACCAGTTGGTTCCTCGATGTCTTTCAGTGGCGAGATTAAGAACTGAGCGAGGGCTTGGAAGTGTAGCGTCGTCTTCTGCCGAAAATGGGCTGACCCTCTCTGGACTGTAAATTGATAGGAGGGACAGATATTCTTTTGGGTGGGACGTCACCCGGAAGGGTGACCTGATTCACAGAACTCCACGTTTGAGATCTTTCCAGTCAGTTCCAAATGGTCTGCAAGCAAAATTTTCAATCGAATCTTTCAAAAATAAGTCTTGTCTTTTTTCGAAGAGCCACGGACTATCATCTAGCCTCCAAAAATAGCCGTGTTCTGATGGCAAAAGGTCAGGGAATCCGGGCCCACCTGTGCTTAAGCATCAGTCACCCAGCCTCTGGCCACCCTGTGCCCTTGACTATCTCCCGAGGGACGCGTGGAGCACGACACCTGATCCACAATGAACATGTCATCTCAAGGGAAATCAGTTTTAACAGGAGAGAAGGGGTCTTGTTTCTGACCCCACCCTGGAATTCTTTGAAATTCTAGGATTTAAAAGAGGTTTTGGAACATTTCCTTGCATCATCTATTTTTAAGCAGTCTGTACCTGCCTGTTGAGATCCAGGCTGATCCCAGATTCACTGTTGGGGGGTGGGATGGACTCTGTAGGGAGAAGACTTTGAGGACATGTGGATGGGGGGACTGGGCATAAACCCCATGGTGAGTTCTGGGCATAAGCAGGGGGCAGGAGGGTAAGCCCCCTTACTCACCTTCTCTCTGGCCTTTGAGCCTCAGGTCAGCCCTGCAGGATTGGAGCTGTGTGTGCCGCGGGGGCAGGGAGAGAGCTTGTGGCCTGATGTCTGTCTTCGGCGCCAGAGTGTCCTGGAACCGAGGTTCCCTCCAGCTGTGGTTGCCCCTTACAGGGTTTCCATGGCGCTTGGTGATGCCCCTGTGTCTAGATTAAAATCCTGTGACAGCACACAGGAAATCCTTTCAGAGAGTCCTGCCAAGTAAAATTAAAAAAAAAAAAATAGAGCTGTTATGCCTTACCTGATTAAAACATGGTTTCTTTGGCTTGGTCTCGTGGAAAGGCTGGGGGAGAAGCCAGCCGATGAAGATGATGGGGACATAGAACGACCAATGGGACATCCCACTCACTTAGGCTCTTCTCATGTCAGTGCTCCAGGCCCTCGTCCCAGACACCCACCCATGCTCAGGCTGGTCAGCACCCACCTTCGCTCCCCTGACACCGTGAGGCCCCAGCGCCTCTTGCCTCGTGCTTGCCTCGGGCCTGATGGGCGTCAGAGAGATGCCGTTGATGAACGTGGACAGTCACTGTCTTTATGTTCCGGTTACCTGTATCTGGCAGAGCACGGTCCTGTGGAATGCCAGTCCTGACTTGTATATGACTAAGCAGCCATGTCTATGTGAGGCCAAATCATGCACCCGCCTTTCAGACTTTAGGTGGGTAAATCTGTTTCACTTTCAGCTGCATTTCACAAGGAAGGTTATACAAGACCAGGATGACTGGAAATTCAGATCTGTGCTTGAATATGTTATGAGGCCCAGTCTTCTCTTGAACCCCATTTTACGGTTGCTCAGCATATTCAATGGGGTGATCCCTCAGTTCACCTGGACTTGATGTTCATTTGAGGCTCTTTGTCCAAGGTTTCTCCCCATCATGAACTCTCACCTCCTTCCAGCTCCAGCACATTTTATATCCTGAAACAAAACAACGTAAGAACAAGGTCTAGATGACCTTTTGTCCAACTTAAAGACTTCAAAGTTTACATGGCTTTAAAAAACGAGCTGTGACTTTGAGTGAGTGAGCCTCACTGTTTTTATGCTGGAGCAGGCATTTTAGACAGAACTGACCTTGATGAATGCTGACCGGGGAACTGCAGAAATTCCTGGAAACGGTGGTGACTGAGCTTGCCCCTTGCTGTTTTGTGAAATGAAGGCTCACATGCCACATTTTCTGGGGGACCTGTTGCTGGTCTAGCCTGAGAGGGAGGATCCCCCTGCTTCAGACTTCTGTATTTTTTTCCCATTGCCTCTTTCAGACATCCGTATTTTTTTTCCATCGCTTCCTTCAAAGCAGAACTTTGAGACTTTATCAGAGTCAACTTAGGCTGAATGTGAAAATGTGGAGAGGAATCTTGTGTCTGTGTCCAGTGTGGGCCTCGGTCCCCTTTCCTGTGCTGTTCAGGAGGACAAGGCTTAACACTCTAGGGAGTAAACTTGAGAGCAGACTTAGTAGTAGCCCTTTCTAGCACCTAAAATATCTTGGTCCTTTTTATTACTCCACAAAGTAGATGCATTAAAGCTCAGTGTTCAGCTGAGTTTTGGGGTTTTTATCTCAGTGTCTTAGGAAATCTCAGCATTCCTCTGACTGTCGTGCTTACGAGGCACTTCTGCCCTAATTTATACACCTTTGCACCTAGGGGTTCACCTAGGTGCTCCTGAGGCTTCATTAACTCCTCTTGCCAGCATTCCTCAGAACACATCAGGGCTGTGGTTAATGAGATGGTAAATGGCACCAGGAATAAATGCAGGTTGAAAAGAGCATTTAACGGGGCATGAAGCTGGAGCTTTTAGGAAGGAAAAACAATAAACAAGAAAGCCAAACACAGCCAAAACACAGACTGGAAGCACACCCATCAAAACCAGGTTTCTGAATGGACCGTTCACACTGAAGTCTGACAGGCTGTTGTGGTTAGTTATGTGTGACAGGGGAGATCGATGTGTCTGAGGGAAGTTGAATTTCTCTTCTGGGGGAGAAAAAATACAACAAAGGGAAATGTTTTACTTTGAAATATGCGACTTGCCCTATCTGTAGGGCAAAGATTTGGTTGGTTTTGTTTTGAAGGCAGGAGAGAGGCAGCTTTAAAATTCCGGTGCTGCACCTATCATGTTAGGGCTGTACGTGCACAAACATTGTACAACTCGCATCATTTAAACAAAGTGGTTGATTTAGGAAATACTTTTCCCCATCCCTTGCCATCCCGCATGTCTCTCCTCCTCCCGT
Source organism: Scalopus aquaticus (assembly GCA_004024925.1). Classification (NCBI taxonomy): domain Eukaryota; kingdom Metazoa; phylum Chordata; class Mammalia; order Eulipotyphla; family Talpidae; genus Scalopus; species Scalopus aquaticus. The sequence continues at coordinate 116,325 of PVIJ01003288.1, forward strand.
CGTGAACATGTATTGGCTTTTTAATAGAGACAGAGTGGAATTAAATTGTCTGGGGAAATCCTACTTCATAGTCTCTAAGTCTCATAGTCCTTCCAGTCAGCAAATCTCAGTCGAGGAGGTCCAGAAAATCCTTCCTGAGTGGTGATATCAAAGAATGGCAGCTAATAATACTTTTAAAAGGTGTTTTGCTCTGTAAATTTACTTCACACATTACCTGGCTTCATATTTTAGAATAACCCCCTTGGGTAAGTGATTAGCAGACACTCTTGTGTGACACATCCCTTTTCCTGTCTGTGAAGCCATCTCCATTGTAAGTCTGTTGCTGTGACTTTAATGTAGTTTTCCTGAGAAACCCGTGCATGCTGGAAAATACATGGCTTTTCATTGATATAATTTCCTAAAAATTTTAGATGTCAGATAGAGAAGCGGCTTTCTTCCAGGGCTAGGCAAATACTCCTCCTTGGGTAAGGTTTGTTATTCAGTCTTGCCGCCCTATTTGTTCATTTGCTCTCGCGCCAGTGGGACTCTCTGTTGCCTTTTTCATGTTGGAAAGTAGCACACTCTTAGCAGAACCATCCCTTCACAGAGAATAAGTAACCCCCTTCCCTTCTAGGCTACCACGGGCACTTCTCTTGTCACACTGCCCCAGTGTAGCTGCTGGCCCAGCTGGTCTGTCTCTGCTTCCCAATATGTGTTTCTCCCCTTCCCATAGGGTTGTTCTTCTTAGGCTAGAGGGTCTCCCAGGGAGGTCGGATTTTCCCAGAGGGACCTATGAACAGTTATCATAAAGACCTAAAAGTCAGGTCTTAGCCTGAAACTCGCATGCTGTAAGTTGGTTGAAAGGCATACCTCTCTTCTTTATTTTCCTATATAAAGAATTTTATGTGGTCAGTATATTTGTATACATTTGTGTATCTCAATTTCTGTTATTTGTTCGTTTTCATGTACAGTTGACCTTTGAACAGCACAGAAGTTAGGGGTACCAAACCCTCACACCGACAATAACCTGCATATAACTTTTGATGCCCCCAAACCTTAACTATAACAGCACTGGTTGATGAGCACATATTTTTATGTTATATGTATTAGATACTGTCTTCTTACAATCAAATCAGCTTGAGGAAAGGGGATATTACTAAGAAAATTTCATAAGAGTCCTGGATTGTGTTTCTCAGGACTGTAAGTTATGTTGTATGTTTACAGCACAATCCAAGTATAAGTGGAACCATGTAGTTCAAACCTGACTTTGTTCAACTCTGTACACACATACACAAGTGAATGCGTAAGTGTATTGGGCTGTGTGTGTGTGTGTGTGTGTCTATTTTCGTTCCTTATTTTTTTAAGATTTTATTTATTTTTTCATAGGAGAACTGGTGTGGAGGCCAGAGCTGCTGGGGGAGAGAGTTTTCACCGAGTGAGGAGCAAAACAGGCAGATCCACTGAAATACACTACTAGGGGGAGCAACAGGCGAGACAGGAGAGGTCTGCTGTGCATGTGGGTTAGCTCCCCGACTGGGGATTGAACTCAGGCCGTCATGGTGGGCTATGAGGACGGTAGCACTGAGACTTAACCCCTAGGCCACCAGAGAGGCCCCATGTATATCTGTTGATCTGTTTCCAAGAAAGGCATTCAGAATGCGTGCCATGATGGAGATGACTAGTTTATGGAAGCCTCGGCAGCATCAGTGAGCAGGAGGCAAAAGCTAAGCTGGTGTGAGGTAGGGGATCTCAGCTTGGTAGCCCTTTAAGAATTGGTGTGCCCCTGGTGAGCCAGGACTGTAAGCACTTTCTTCCTTAGCTGGGTCCTGAAAACAGTTCACCCTGCATTCAGCTGGGCAGGAAAATGTTTTGGTTTTTTTTTTAAGATTGATTTATTTATGCATAGAAGAACTGGGATGTAGGCCAGAGGTGTGGAGAGCTCGAGGACTCACCAGAGACAGAGTGGGGAGCAGAACAGGCAGATTTTACTGAAATCCACTATTAAGGGGAGCAGCGGGTGAGACAGGAGAGGTCTGCTGCTCCATCTGTGGGCCAGCTCCCTGGCTGGGGATCGAACTCAGGCTGTAGCAGTGATAGTGCTGAGACTTAACCCCTAGGCTTACCAGGGAGGCCCAGGGAAAAGTCTCTTTAAGGAGCAGATCTTCTTCCTGGGGAGCATAGCCATCCCTCCCGCATGGGTATCCTGTTAAATATCAGTTTAAAATTAGCCCAGGCCTGGATTGTGGACAGCATGGAGCCATGTTTAAAACAGCTTGGTTTGTGGATAAATGAGCACTTTAGTGAACTTTGACAACAGACCCAGCGGAATGACTGCTGTCTTGGGCGTGAGTAAAGCAAGTAGGGGTGGTGGACAGCACGTGTGCTTAGGGGGCAGGTGGGGACCCCCCCCTGCCCCCAGGCATCCCCTGGGCACCCCGCCATGCCAGTCCAGGAGCTCTATGTCGGGGAGTGTTTACACAAAATTCTGAAGGGATTAAAATAATTTTGTAGCGTTATTAACTCTAGGGGAATATGGCTTGGTCTAAACTTGCCTCAGGCAGAAGAACTCCCGTGTTATATTATTAGCATCTGCTTTTCTGAAGTTCAAATTTGAAATGCAGCTTTTTATTTTTCTTTTTTCAAAAGGAGGTACTAATCATTTGGCTTTGCTGCTAAATAATATTTTTACTTGGTAAGAAACTGGCTCACCTGTACATAATTGCCCTCCTAATGAATCCCTTAAGGAAACATGTGTCAAATTAATTATGATTTCATAGTAAATAGGTTATTTTTAGAGTTTTTAATTTTTTTTTTACTGCCCTTTCTTCTAGTAACTAGCACTTCTGTGTCTACCTTTGGAAAATGAAGTACAAATTAGATGGTTGTAAACATAAGGGCGGTGAGATGCGATTGCATGGCTATTTTTATAATTGGCTGTTGATAAGATTTAGCAACACAAATATAATAAGCTGTTTCCATGACACTGATACATCACCAGGTTCTTACAACGCACCTTCGAGGCGGCGGTACTTGCATGGAGCGGGCAAGGACTCCCCGTGGCTTCCGTTACTGTGTCATTCATTATGTAACAGGCGTTCAGGGCTCCCTGGGCCTGGGGAGTGTCTGCATACATTGGCGGCTGCCCACGTGCACTGGTGTCGAGAGACTCACCTATCACACCAGCCACAAACAAATAGAACACCGCTTCTGTGATGTGCGTCACCAAGGCCAGCGTGGTGCATGAGACCAGTGGGGGTGGAGAGAAAATTAGGGGCCTGGGATGGGGTGGGGGAGGGCCCAGATACCATGGAGAGAGAGAGAGAGAGAGAGAGAGAGAGAGGAAATATATCATCATTTTATAAAAAATCAGCCTGGCCACGACATGAAGACTAGATCAGAGCAGGTGAAGTAGGAGGCCCTTGGAGCAGGCGGGGCCCAGCGTGCCTAACTTGGGCCAGTGGTGGTGATAATAAACCGCTGTAGATATTAGGAGGTAAAATTGCCTGGACGTGGGTTAAGGATGGGACCCGGGAGCTGGAAGGGTGATGTCCAGGCCTTAGGTGTGGGCTGCAGGGGGGCCTCTCCCTGAGCTGGAGGAAGTTCAGGTGGTGAGACACTGAGCCTGAGTCTCACCCTGGAGGGAGTCTGGCCTTGGGCATAGTAAATCTGAGGCAGCTCTGGGTCAGACAGGCATTTGGAAGTTCAGCCTGCAACTCGGAGTTTGGGAAGCAGAAACACAGGTCAGCACCTGGGATGAGAGTTTTGGGTGAGAAGGCCTTGCCTGGGATGGAGCCTGAAGGTGCCTGACCGAGGGCTGGGAGAGGAATAGGAACCGTTCGGTGACCAGAGGGTGACAGGTCTGCTCGCCAGGAGGAAGGAGTGCGGAGTCCAGGATTCCAGGGTGGAGAGAGGGTTCTAGGAGAAAGTGGTTGGTCAGAAGTGCCAACGCCACTGAGAAGCCCACTGGGCAGAGATGTGAAGGTGGCCACGGGGTCCTGCGGGTAGGGAAAGTGTCGGGGAGCCTCAGCGGAGACCCAGCCGGGGCGGCACTGCTGCGGGGAGAGACGCTGGCCAAGAGGACAGAGAGGTGTGACTGTCTGGGACCAGGGGCGCAGGTGGGCAGGAGGTGGCTTTGTGTGCACATTTATCGCCTGAGTAGAGATGGGGCCGCGCTGAGCGTGCGGGGAGCAAGAAGGATGGGTCAGCGGATGGAAAGGGGAAGGAACAGCCACAGCAGAGACTGCAGTTTGGATCCACTGCACACAGAGAGGGCTGACTTCACATAACGGGGGGGCATGCCCCCTTAAGATGAGGGTAAAGCAGACTGTGTCCCTTTTTGGGGCATCCCCTGTGGATATCGTGTCTGTTTCCTCACTTGAACCTCACAGAACCCTGACTCGAACTGCCGCTCCCCTCTTGCAGAGGACACTGAGCCCTGGAGGCGGTTAACTGGGGCCAGGCCCAGGCGGTTCCCTCTGGTGGTGCAGCAGCGGGGAGCGGGGTGCACGGTGGCCTGCACTCATGACTTTTTTACCCAGTAAAAATTAACAAGAATTTAGTGCTCTAGGGGATGGTTGCACTTATTTTAATGATTACTTCTTTTTCTGGTAATATTAACTAGCGTGGGGAGAGGCAGGCTACGCGCTGCTCACGTGAAACGCTTCTGTGTATGATTGACCTGGCCGCACTTGCTGCCGAGCTGCAGGAGCCGCTTGCACTTTATTCCCGAAGGGCGGCGAGAAGTGACACCAGTTCCTGTATCTGGGAGTGAAGCATCCTCCTGCTTGCTGCCCTAGGCACGGCCTCCACCACTCCCATGCACCCCCTGGCCGCCACATATGTGGATTTGTGGGTCCTCTCTGACACCTGTGGTAGGCAAGGAAGCTGAGAGGTGCAGGGACGGACAGACAGTGTCCCGGACAGAAGCTTCTCAGTGTTAGAGCTGTCTCTCCCTGCTGTGTTCCTTCTCTTTCCTCACTAGAGATGAGAGAGGACTTGGAACCTGGCCTGAGTGCTTTGCTTCTTTTGGTTTTGTTATGGTGTCCTGAGGATAAAGGAGGAAAAAATCTTTGAGGAATTGCAGATGTGCGTAAAAGATGTCAGCCCCAATCTCCTGGCCGCAAGTCAGATGCCTCTTTGGAGAAACTTGTTTTCTCTTGCTTTCCTGTGTTGAGGGTCAGAGGCGCTCGGCAGTCTGAAGGTTTGTCCAGCAGTCTGTGTTGTCAAGGCTTTCAGAAAACAAGCCCTCTCGTCCCTGGCTGTGGAGAAGGCGCAGTGGTCCCGCCCTCAGGAGGCGGCTGGCCTTGTGGAAGGCACGTGACCTCTGACCTGCCAGCCTCACTTTCGGGGGTCTGCACACCCACCAACACAGCTTTGTGGCAGTATAGACACGGGGTAACCCACCCTGTGCCCTGCAGCTGGGGACTGCTTAGTCCACTGAGATAGACGCTCCAAGTGGAATGTTCTAGCTTATGTCAGGACTCCCAATGACCCTCTGTGCTCAGTGGGAATCGATCTGCCGGATATTAAATGAAAAGGGAAAGAGGGAAAGGCAGACTTTTGTAAAATTAAGGAGGGAGAAATAAGACATAAAATGAGTCTGAAACACCACAGTCACCGCTGGGGCCCGCTCACACAGGGTTCCTTTCTTTCGGTGAGCCTGCCTGGGTTCAGCCGAGCTCGGCTGCCCTGCTCTTGCTTGAGTCTGTGGACGCGGAACCCTCTTGAGAGAGGAGGGCTGGCTCCAAGGTAGGTGTGAATTTTCCATGGGGTAAAGAATCACACCCCCATGAACCCCAAGTTTTTCAGGGGTCCACTGTATGGCTTTGCATTTCCTTGTATTGCTGTGGACCAACTCCAGAAGGGAACCAAGAAATGATTAACCTGATGATGTGTGGGGGCCCATGGGGACAGGGGTGGGGTGACCCACCTTGATAACATTTTAAAATTCCGTCCATGTGCTTGCAGCTTGGTCACAGCTGGCGGCGGCAGCGCCGGTTCCCTGTTCTTGGACGCCACCCCCGTGGCAGGGAGACCAAGTGCAGCGCGCGACCCGGCCCTGGGTAGATTTTCAGTCTCTGCAGCACGACACCATTTACATGGGTACCGAGGGGCTCCTCAAATCTGTCCCCACACTCTGCATATTTCTAGACTCACACACCCCAAACGAGGGGAAACTAGACTGTTTTCTCAGTCTGTGGAAAGGGTATTTCCAGAGAGCATGTTTGTTATTTTTTTCCTCTCAGTCTCACTGTCATCATTCAAGTCACAAGTTTGATTGAATAGACTCCCATATTTTAGAAGAACTTTCTTTTTGGTGGTTCCGTTTTGCTTTTAATGTCAGAGTTGAGGCCCCCAGCTGCCTGTGGTAAGGGATTCAGAGGGCCAAGAGGATGTACCTGGCTCCCTGGGCCTTTGAACGCCTGTTGGCATTTGGATGGTGTGGATTTTTTCACGAATGAGGCTTGGTGAAGAAACTCTTTGAACGCTGTTTGGAACGGTGGTGTTCTTAAACCCTATTTCTTGAGTCACTCCTGTACTCTTTTGATGGATGAACTTGTAATTCTCCAGGTTCATGGATCACTATGATTAATTTTTCAAGCTATCAGCTATTTAACTGTCTCATGCCAAGTGCTCGGAGATAATGTAAATTCAGTGTAATGTAAATTCAAGCTGGTGACTCTAGCAATTTACCCTTCAAATTAGAGCTCTCTGGGTTCCCACTTACTGACGCCCTTCCCCTACTCCGTGTGTAATCACAGTAAGCCATTTTCTGTGCTGAGTCAATTAGTTGAATGTGGGTTATTTTGCATCTTAGATTCCCTTTGACCATTAAATCTTAGGAGAAGAGGTGCATGAATACCTTATTGCGTGGTCTGCAGAGGGCTTGGTAGTGAGTCGATTTTGAGACTTAAGAAATAAACAGCAAAATTCCACCCCAAAATGCCACCCCAAAATGCAACCCCTAGATGGCGAATTGAGTGGTGGATTGTTTGAGCTATAGATGAGACTTTTTGGAAAGTCCATAAAGATCTGGTATCTTTCCAAGAGCAAGAGAGACAATGATGTGGTAAAATTTGGATCAGCTGTGCTCCACACTGGGCACTGGGCACCCCAAGTTTGTTGAGATGGCTCCTTACCCTTTGGAGTGTCACTTGTGACATTGGGTGACTTAGGTCTTAACAGAATGTCCACTCACACACATGTTCATGCCCACGTACACGTGTGTGTGTGTGTGTGTGTGTTTTACAGGGCACGGGGATGGTTAGATAGGTCAAAAATGAGGATATATTTGAAAGAAATAAATATTGGCCTATTGAATAATTCTAAAAGTAAAATTATGTCCCCCCTCCTCCAGTCTTTATTTCTGATTTGCTTCTTACTACTTGGGAATTATTCTTAAATGACCAAAATAGGCTTGTATATTTATTCTTTTGCATAATCTGTCCTTTCTTTACCCATTAGGAGCTTTCCACAGTAATTATATGTGAAATAAAAAGGTGTGTGCCAATCAACCTTTTCTATTGACTTTTAATATAAAATCTGAAACTGCAGGACTTAAAACAATCCCATTATGAATCCTAATAGTTATTTGTAAGACTCATTTGCCTTTCTGAGCAGAGTATTTGAAAACTTCTTGCTCTGTAAGTAGACTTAGCCCACTGACAATCTCTACGTTTTTATGCTCACGGGTAATGTTTAGCTAATAGCTTTTCTTCTTGAGTCATCCTTGCTCTACTCCTAGGACTTGGATTTTCAGCAGCTTCAATGGTTATTCCAGGAGTTATTAGAATTAAGGGAGCGACTGTTCAGGGTCAGCCGGTGAGCTCGTGTCTTAAGGGGCTCTGTTCTGTGGGGTCAGGTCGGGGTAGGGAGAAGGCCCCTTGGATACACCACTGTTCTTTCAGTGAGACCCCAGATATGCACTGTTAAGTGCTTCCTTTATTCAACAAGTACTTCTTGTTCCTGGGAGTTGCCATTGCCTCCTTCTTCTCTGTAAGCCTGAAAATACTGAGTCGAGGGAGGATTAGTGCAGCAACAGTAGCATTAACGGGCTGTCTACCTCCTCTCGGCTACTTGTCCTCTGCAAGATGACACTGATTCCACCTTTCTAATTGGCCAGATCCTGCTGTCTGAGTGACACCTGATGAACTGTTGAGCAGTGGGAGCTTCTAACCTAGAAGTTCACTGGAGAGATGCTTCAGTTTCATTTTTAGGTTACTCAGCCCTGGCGAGAAGCACTGACACTCCTCACCTTGTGTTTCTCCCCTTTGCTGACACGGTTGTTAACTCCTGCTTTATGCACTTCACCCTAATGCCCACAAGGGGCCACAGAATAGGGCCTTGTAGTGTAGCAGGACCTTTGATTTTACCCAACTTAAAATTGGGTTTTGCTCCTTACCTTGCTGTAGATGACCAAGGAGGAATGTGGTCTGCCTGAGTGCAGAGGCAGACGCTTACACCGTGTTTACATATTTGTATTTCTATTTGTCCTTCGTGACACAATCATTTGGGTCATTCTGACATCTAATCAAGTTAAATAATGTGGCCCTCAGAACATATGTCTAGCAGGTAACCTGAGCGCTAGATAGCTGGTAACACCGCCGAGAACTTTCATCAGGACTAATCCATTTCTCAAGCACCTCTTGTCCAATTTGTCTTTAATTTTCATTTTTCTAAGTGTCCATTAGCCACTGTGGACTCTCTCGTTATTTAATAATGACTGGCTACAAATTGTTTGTGTGTTTTTATAATTAGAATGTGATAGCAGTCATCCACCAGATGAACTGACACTGTAATGACATATAGTCAGTAACAATTATGCCTAACAGGAAAATTAATTATGCACTTCTATCACACCACATTTTGCCTAAAAGATTAGATTTGGCGGTTACTAGCTGGGCTAGCAGGTGACAACAATGGTGTAACGCTTCTCAGTTTTCTAGGCAGACTAGTAATGCTAATGTTTATCACAAAAAGCACTTGATTCCTCTAGATTTTTTCAGAAGAAATTATTTTCAGGTTTTTTATTTTCTTCACACACACAAAAAAAAACTTGTCTACTTGGATGTTTTATTCTTCTAGCTTGAATAAAGATAGTTGCTGGATTTCTACCCAAGGGTGGGGAACACCCTCTTTTCTCCCCTTACCTGCAAGGACCATGAAACTAGGATGGTGAATTGCATGTGCGTCGGTGCTGTTTTGACTCCAGCCAAATTCTTGCCTTTCTCTTTGTCCTTCCTCTGCCTTTGCCCCCCAGTACCCACTCCGCAGCCTGTGGCCTGGCGGTGCACAGGCAGAAACAATCAGGCTGAGGGGGACTCAGCAGATGACAGACTGGTATTGGCCACGCCTCCCTGGGGGTGTGCTGGGTAGACTCAATGCCCTTTGTGCCCTGAGTCTTTGTGGGTCACAGGCAAGGGGCCGACCCCCACCCCCCGCAGACTAGGTGACTTCACTTAGCAGGGACCCTGGGCTGACCTGGTCCAGCTTCTTATCTTCCAGGTGAAAGACTGATGTCCCAGCAGTTTGTCCCTCGTCTCCTGAGGCTAGTGTGGTGTTCTTTCTTCCGCTCATACCTTGTTTTTATTTGGTTCTGTTTTTAAAAATTGCCTAGAGCTCCTCAACATCTGGAGATAAAAGTTTGTCTTTCAAGATTTTCAAAAACAGAACAGAACATGCTGTATCCCCTCGAAGTCCATCGCTGAAAGCAAGCGAGCATATTTTCTTTAGATTTAAAAATATGTCCTAGCAGAGAGAGCCTCTTACAGCAATATATGCATTCATTCCCTAGTACCTTAAAGCTTTCGAGATCATCAACTCATACTAGGTCTCATTTTAATAGCTGTGTGAAGTTACATGGAATGAAGGTGCTCTGTCCTTAGCCGCTTGCCAGCATTGGGCATTTGCTTTGCTGCTTCTAATTTATCATAATTTTTCAGTACAAGATTGTCGTGCCTTAGTTTCTGTCCTTTCCCTCCCATTAATTCCTTAGGATCCATTCTCTAAAATAGCCCATTGGGGAAAGGTGCAATTATAAGGCTCTTGATCCAGAGAGCCAAATCACTTTCCATGTGCCTTATTCTAGTTCATAGTCTGACTGGTGCTTTTAAATCCCGCCCATGTCCATGTTTGTTTTGTGAGAAATTCCCCAACCACAAGAAGACAGAATAACACAATCATTTGGATATATTCTGTGTTTTGATTTTTTTGGGGGCGGGGGTAGGGAGAATCCATCCTACCTTTTTTCCCTTCCATAACCCAAGTCAGCCTTAGTCAGGGTCATCAATTTACATAATACAAATAAACCCATTCCTATTTTTTGTTATACATTTATTTGATGAGCCCCGGTGTGTGTTTGCTTCCCTAGGAATCTGACCACCTGGCTGTGTCTTTCTGGGGGTCGGTCACCCCTGCACAGGTGTGTATAATCTTAGTTCTCTGGGTACTGAGTTGAGGAGCCCCCGCCCAGCCACCCAGATCTCTGACCTCTGAATTTGCCCTCCCAAATCATCCGCCCTGCACCTGTTTGTCAAGCAGATGCTCCGAATGAAACACTCCTCTGTGGACTTTTGACATTTATGGCAATTTTCTGACCCTCCAAACTAGATCATCTTATATAAAATCAGGTTACATAACTGAAAACTCAGAGCATGTGGCAGTCCTAGCTAACGGGGCTTGTCTGCAGAGCTGTTTTGCTTTAAATCTGTTTTTGAGGCGTGGGGGGCTTATTATGAAACCATACATATTTTATCCCCTCCATATATTTTACATATGAATAATAAAGCGCCAGCTAGTAACATATATTAACTTTACTTTGAGTTATTGGAAATGATTTTAATCAAAATGTATTATTTCAGTTAATGTCAAACACTCAAGAAGAAAAATCTAAAATACTAGTAAAATAGTTCCTTGGGTGATTTGGGGATGGTGTTTTGGGGCTGGAGAATCCGATAAACTTTGATTTAATTCTTGAAGGATTGTGGAGTTTTTGTTCTTGTTAAGTATTTATACAGCTAATTGGATTTTACATACAAGAAGCTTTTGAATCATTTCATTTCATTGTTAACTTATCATCTAGATGGGAGGAGATTGTTGGTGAAACTTGGGTGAATTAATGTTTGCTATAGATGGCTTTAGTTCCTCAATAGGATATTTCTTGAATCATTAGACAAGTATCTTGGAAAATGTGAGCTACAAAGATGCAAGTTGGTTCTGTAGCAGAGAAAGGCTACTTTCAGTTTACACCAGGATGTTTTTCCTTCTCACTCTTGCTGTGTCTTTGTTGCAGCCAGCTTCTGCAGGGTTCCCCCCACCCCCATCTGCTCCTTGACATTTTAGTCCTCCCCCCACCCCCTGCCCCATCCGCTCATTTCTCAGGGAAACTCTGTTTTTCTTTTTTGGAGAATTTAAATGCATTTTCAGCACACATTTTAATACCCTGTCCTGTTTTTGCTTTGTTCTTGATTTTTTCAGAACGGATCACAGTATCGGGACTGGGGCGGGGGTGGAGGGGTGAAGGTCTCAAAATGTCTTTTTCCTTTTTCTTTTCCACTTTCAATGACCCTAATCCTGGCACCTTGGAAGCAGCAGTAGTGGCTCTACCTGATGTTTTCTTTCCCGGTTTTGTCTGGGATTTGGAAATCGGTGCTCCCTTTGTTCTTTTCCTGTTGTCCAAAACTCTTAAGTGACCTTCTCCAAGAAATCCCCAGTCGCTGCTAGCAGTGCTGGTGGGTGAATGTTTGAGAGAAGTTGCTGCTTTTTAAATATCATTTGAGAAGTTCAAGGCTCTTGTGGTGCTGGCAATCAACTCCCAGCGCAGGGGAGGATCATCGATCAACATTTGCAGGTCTCTGATTCACTTCCTCCAAGGCAGTGGCAGTGTAGCATTGGAAGAGATGTAGCAAACTTTCACTTCCCTGCTCTGGGCAGCCCTGAGGAGCCCACGGAAGGGGAGTTAGCTCCTTCTTTCTGCCTTCTTTTTTGGGAGGATGAGAGGAACTAGCTAATAAAAGGGCACTAGTAATGACTAGCTCCGCAAGTTAGATGCAAATAGTTATTTCTCTTAACAAGCCAACGAGGGCTGCAGAAACTCCACTTTACAGATGAAGAAACAGGCTGGTGGTGGCAACCAGCTGGGGAAGGCCAAGGAACTGGTTGATCAGTGTAGTCAGATTCAAACCCAGGTTGGTCTGAGACCAGCTGCTGCAGGTACCCCTCCTTTTCACCTCCCCAAGAAACCGCCAGTGTTTTGAGGATCTCTCTTTGAAATGTGTGACCAGAAGAGTCTTTGCTGCCATCGACACAGATTCCCTTGATTTCCCCTCCTCCCCATCTCTTTAAAATTTTCTTTGCCAAAAAAAAAAAGTGTTCAACTGTTAATTAAAAAAATTATATATCTTCCCCATGCCGTGTCTCTGGATATATAAAAATAGACACATACATATAACACAGTTTTAACTTTTCATAAAAATATGATCATGCTATTTAAATAAGGTGTATTGTGCTTTTCTTAAAGTATGGACAGCACTTTCAGTCAACTGCATATATTATAATAAGAATTAAAATTATAAATTTGCAATGGTGGCATATTTTTTTCAGCCATATTGTTTATGGGTTTTTGTTTTTTTTTTTGCTTTCTTTCTTCTTTTTTTTTTTTTGCTTTTTATCTACGTGGGTTTTTTTGTTGCTGTTATTGATGCGGTATTACAGTAAATTCACTTGTACCAGGTATGTATCTCCATCCTAATTTGTTCACTGTTACTTTTGTTTCTGTGGAGAAGGATATTACTACCTTTGTTCCTTTCAAATGGGTTCATAAAAATATTTCAGTGTTTGAAGCATTGAGTATTAAGTTTGGTAAATATAATTTATCATATTTAAGGAGTGTCCATGTTTTAATTTTAATGGATAAGGCTGGTGAAGTTTATTAAATGCCTTTTGGCTTGATCTCACTGTAAGCTTTTGCTTTTATTTTGCACTGTACCAAATTACACTGATGAGATTTCCCAGTATTGAATCATGTTGGCATTCCAGAGTGACAATTTTCTCTCTAACAGGGAAATTCTGCCGTGCCTGTCTTTATTGTTTTTATTCCTTTCACCTTTGCTCAGTGGTTGCCATTTATTTTACTTCATTTTATTTTTCTCAGTTCCCATGTTAGTTTAACAATTTTCTGGTTAATTTGAAAGTCATTTTATTTTCGATCCTACTTGTCCCTCACCTTTGAAAGTAAAACTCTTTCCCGTAACATACCAGCATTAAACGTGGATTTGTCCACCAAGATGGACATTGGCCCAACTTTTTCTCTGTATCTCCTGGATCTGTCCTCCAAGTTTCTTATCTTTTGGCTCATAAACCCCATGATCTTAGTTCCTGCTTTTCCTGCCTCCATTCCTTCTCCTTAATAACCCAAAATATTAATTCAATACTCCAAAGCAATATATATTTTCTGATCATTCAATTTTTTTACTTTTGAAGATTTTATTTATTTTGTGGTAAGGACTCTTAGCATGAGCTTCCCCTCCCCCCACCCTCCCCACCCCTACACACACTTAAGTGCACAGCACAGAAATGCTGACTCAACACAGTGGGTCCAGTGGATCTTTACAACTTATTGCTTCGCTGTAACTTTGTGCTTTTCTGTTGCTTTAAGTTCCCCAGGCTGCTTTTTTTCTTTGCTGTAGAAAGTTCTAATAATGCAATTGCAGCTCCATGTGTGTCCTCATGACTTTTTCTGTTCAAGTTCCCCCCTATCCGATTGATTAGTTTTATTTTGGGAGGTGCCACTTGTTGCCATTCAGCTCAGTCACCCACCTTCAGGCTCCTGCTTCCTCCTGAGTGAGTGGTGGGGGTGTGTCCTGCCTAGTGATGGCTGTCCTCAGCAGCCACCAGGTCATGGACGGTGTCACCCCAGAAGTGCCCATCTAGTAGGTGTTTGATGGCAGAAATGAAGAAACAGATGCCCTGCTGCTAAGTTGCTGTGTCCCCGGCCTCTCCTGGCCCTCACCAAGCTTGGGGACATGCCACTTACTCTGAAACCCCCTTCCCTTGGCTTTCAGTTGGGCCCCACTTCTTCCCTTCATCTGGACCTTCAGCTCTGCTGACCATCGAGGACCCCCTGCTCTCTTTGCTGGCGATGTTGGCCCCCCCCCAGGACTTCAGAAGCCCCCTGGTCCCAGGTGCTGCCTGGAAGCCTTTCAGATCATTGTCCTTGTTACTTGAGACAGGGGACTGGGATTTGGGGGGCAGGTGGGATCCAGTCTATGACTCAGACCACCGTCTCCCCCACTGAGCCATGTTAGCATAGGACTCTTTTTGCTGTGTTGTGGTTGGAAGCAGCTCTAAGAGTAATGACACATCGATAGAGCAGGATTGCCCTTAATTTAACTGTTAGAAATCAGGAAACGTACTTAATGGGAACACAGTACAGTGTGCTGCTCTTCCAGAAAGGACCCTAGCTCTTGGCCAACAGCCCCCAGCCCCTGTCATTCAGTGCAGAGACTATTACATCTTGTCACTGGAGTAATCTTTGTTAATGACATCAATTATATACCTCTAAGTGAGTGTTGGGGGGAGGGGGTGGTAGAGAGATGTCACCTCCCCTCTCACAGCCAGAAAACTTGAGGTGCAGGGCCTAGCCAGCTTGGCCTAAATTTGAGAGTGTTTCCTGTGGTGTCACAGTACAGGCGTCCATGGCTTATATTCACGGGCTATTTATATACAGTGGCACCGAGATGCCCCAGAAAGGGCCGCCCCATCAGTTTAAGACTTTGTAGGCTTACTCTTCATTTTAATGCCAGTCTCGTCTTTGAACTACGTCGGGATATTTTCTGTTTTTCAGTATTTTAGGATATAAGTGCCACAGCACCTTCCCCCCACAATTTGGTCCTCTATGGGCACCACCTTCCTGGCATTACAGAGCAAGTCCCCTGCGTGGCCTGTTGGAGGAACACAGGTATTACTGCGCCTGGTGCGACACTCAAGCTGCGTGTCCTTGCCAAATTGTCAGCACAAGACCCGGGGAATTGTTGCCATGTATCGGAAGATGACTTAATCATTTCATTTCCATGCTGAATTTTGAAAAAGACTTCTAAGATTTGTTGGAGTCTGGGCAGTATGTCCTAAGAAATTGTATTATTTTCAAGGCATTTTTACTTCCTTGGGCACACACTGGTTCGGACATCTCTGGAGCAGACTTAAAAGTTAGTGCCTGGGACCTGCTAATGAAAGTGGTATCTGGCCTGGCCACTTGGGCATCGAGGCTGGTGTGACTGGCAGGCTCCTCAGTGCTGCTGGCGTTTCTGTTTTCAGGCAGATTCTCGGCCTGTCCCACTTTGCTTCTTACCGAAGTTGGCCCGTTGCAGACCGCCACTGCTGTGCTCCCACTTTGGCTTGGTTATTGCCAGAGAGCACACCATCATTTCTCTCTTTTTTAATGAAGCATTAAGGTCCGTTTACATAGTGATAAATAAAGTAATTACTGCAGCGATGGCACTCTGCCTAAGCCATCGCGAACACTGAATGCAAAATCTTTTTAATGGCCCCATAATGGTCTCTTGAAGTGTTACAGATTTTTCTAACGATAGCTGTAATACAAGTGCCATTATTTACTGCGAGACTGGAACACTTTGACTATTTACATGGTCCTCGCCCCGTGTCTCCAGCTGAGCTGAGCGCCTGTCACGCGTGTGCACCGCTTCCGCCAGGGTGCCTGCCAAGGTTGCCCCCCAGCAGGAGAAGGCTGGCCCGTTCCCATCTGTCTTGTGAGGAGTGGAGTGTGTCTAGTCCCACTCTCTGTGGCCGCGTGGGAGGTTTTCACATTTCTTCTTTTTTGGCATAATGGCGATTCTGTTTGGGGAACTCCTCAGGACACTGCCTGACTTGGAGGGTGTTACGTAAGAAGCTAGATTTCTCCTGTTTTTCTGATTACCCATCATTTGATAGTGACCAAACAGAGAACACTACAGTGAAGAAGAGAGGGAGGGGAAGGTTGCTCAACTCTTCTTGGCCGATATCCTTTGCTTTTTTGACGTCTAATGTATTAAAACATCTTAAAGTGACATACATTCTAAACAGCCTCTTCCTGCCATGCGAAATAAGCTAGGAGGAGCTTAGCACAGAGCTGTGTAGGTTGTTACCCGCTTGTTAGAGTCTGGGCCCGAATACCATCTGGCCAGTGATGGGTGACCAACACTGACGTGGGGATTTTGCAGCTCCTGGCTCTGAGTTCCAGAATGTTCTCCCTAGAGAAAGTCTGCAGGGGCACGGTGGGGACACTGGGTATTGCCCATCTGTCATTGCTGTCATTGGTCTAGCTGGCTCAAGGTCTAGTGGCGACACACCTTTGTTGCTCACTTTCCAGCTCTTGCTGGGTCTCAGATGAGTCTCAGGGACAGAGAGCACCATGCAGAGCCTGGGAAACAGGATGGGGCCACGAAGTCCCAGGAGAAGCAGGGAGAGAAGAGGGCGGCTGGGGATGAAAGAGGTCACCTAATACCCACAGAGAGGAACTGAGCTGAGACTCAGGCACTCACAACTTGACTCCTTAGTGTGGCCAGGACTGGCTGCCTGGTTTGAGTTGGCCAGAGCTGGGGCCCAGGCCCTTGATACACCCCTCCTAGGTCAGGAGAGCCCATGTGACCGCAGACTGCTGTGAGGGACTCGCTCTTTCCTGAAGGTGGAGGTGAACACTAATTGCATTTGTACCCCGCACCCAGGGGTCTGGAACCCTTGGTCCTGGCCTTTTGTGACTGTCTCCAAAGCCTTCCTCCTTTCAGGTCCTGTTCAGTTCTGTGCACTTCTGTGATGGAACACGGCTTGATGCCGTCGCAGCCCGAGCACATGCCAGGTCCCTGCTCTGCCTGGAGTACAGCATGTCCTCACCCTGGTTCCTGCCTTCAGGGAGTTCACAGTCTAGTGGGAGAAACAGACCAAACTTAAACCTTAGCTCACAGCCCTTTATTCTTCATTTGCCTTATCAGCCAGTCTTGCTCTCCTAACATTTCTTCCCACTTAGGGAGCAAATGTGGTGTGTATGTCCTTTCCATCGAGACCAGAGCGTGTATTTCCCCACTGCTGGTCTGATGACAACAGTAACCCCTGCCCCTGCATATGACCGCACATTTGCATGAAGAAACAGTGGAGGAAGAGCCAAGAAGCCTAGTAAACACAGTCCCCTCCTACATGTTTACCTTTTGTGTCATAATGGTTTTTGAGGCATGTGATTATGTCCCCCCAATATAAAATGTTTCAAATCCAAAAGATAGATCTTGCAAAAATGTATACATTCCAAAGCTTCATTTTGCTACCAGGGAGTTCACATTCGTCCAAATATATAAACTAGATTGAAGAGAAAATGCAACCATTTGAGAGAAAATGAAAACCAAGGTCATGTGCAGCGCGCAGCTGTGATAATAATCTCGTATTTAGTATGGGCATTCTCTATGGTTCATTTTACATAGTTCAGCCAGGAAATATTTTTCATTTTTTCCATTCCAAGGTTGTTTTTCTCAATGTATTTAGAGCTTTCCCTTTTCTGTGTTGCTGATGTTGGGTGTGGCGCTCTAGGATGTGAATTAGGGGTTGCAGATGATCTTTGAGAGCAAGCAAACATCCTGACGGCCTCGCTTGTTTGCTTGTTTGTTTTTAGCAACAGTTGACATTGCACGGCTGGCATGGCTGGGGTGCCTGGTTTGTTCCATTTGGAACAAAGTCTCATGTCCATTGTCATCCTGGTGTGGAACAGGTGGTCCCCTGCCCCCCAACATTTCCCCTGTTTGTGAGGTTTGTAAACTGTGTCAATAGCCCTTCAACCCGAGCCAGTGTGGGGATCCTCGAAAGCCTCCTCCCATCCAAGTTGTCCTCTTAAGTTCTTGTACAGACTGACTTGTTAAAACCGGGGTAAGTGGGTGTTTAACTTCTTTTGTGCCGCTTTTGTTTTGAAAGTTTGAGCTGAGAGGCCACCTGATTGGGTAAAACCCACTCCTGTTTTCTGCTTCCAGGTTGGTTGGTGGTGCAGACAGGGAAGCAAATGACATACATTGTGTGTGTGTGTGTGTGTGTGTGTGTGTGTGTGTGTGTGTGTGTGTGTGTGTGTGTATAACAGCTTTATTGAGATACTGTTCACATACAGTACATTAAAGTGTATCATTCAATTTCAGAATATTCAGTTCTACAGCCATCATCACAGTTTTTGTAGGGTGTGTGTTGTGACGATTCAATAAATAGATACACTTTGAAATGAGTACAACAGTCAAGTCACTTAGTGCACCCATCACCTCACATAGTTACCGCTTTTTTGTGAAAACAATTAAGATCTTTTTGACAGATTTCAAGTACACAGTGCAATATTGTTAACCAGGACACCATGCTGTACATCCGCGTTTCCCCACCTCCTGTTCCTGCCAGCCGCCATTCTACTCTCTGGTTCTGTGGGTTCTTTTTTGGATTCCATAAGTGAGTGAGAAAATGCAGTATTTGTCTTTCTGTGTCTTCCTTACTTTCTTAACAGAATGTCCCTCAGGTTCGTCCCACTAGTGGAAGGGTTTTCTTTTTTCATGACTGAGTAATATTCCACCATGTATACACATAGAGATATACACACACATACACATATATCACCTTTTCTTTATCCTTTCATCCATCAATGGACATTTAGATTATCTCCATATTTTGGCCATTGTAAATAGTGCTGCAGTGGAAATGAGGTTCATTTTCAATTATGGGCTACACGTGGGCATGCCATACCCTTCTAATAGGCTTCTGCAGCTGTGATGCCCATTATGACTCATTACCATGAGTTACCTTCATTGAGAGTGTGTCTGTCTTGTTTTCAAAGCATTGTTTCCATCTTGGGGGCTTAGGAGTAGGCCTTGCCTTGTGCACGTGCCAGGTAGGGGTAAAGCTTCAGCTTTTCAGTTCTTGTGAAGAAAATAATTGTTGTTGAGAACACTTGGTATTGCATCTGATTTGTTCTTGCGATTGCTGTATTGGCAATAAATACTCAGTTTGCATATTTAACACCCCTCTTCCTTCAATCCACATCTCACTATTAGATCAGCTTTTCATTGCTTAGTAGAGCTTTTAATTACATGAGGCTTTTGCATCTTAACTGGGATATAACTTTTCTCCTACATACCAGAAAAAGTCACCAGGAATGTTACAATTTATAATGGAATGGAAGAATATTTACAAACAAGGTTATCTCCCCTCCCCCCCTTTGGGTTACACTAGTACCACAATACAAGGGAAAAAGGGAACTTTTGGAAGTAAAAATAAATTACTCATTTGCTAAAATCACCAACCTTCATGAGTAACACTTAATAAAATGTTGACCTAGTGTTTGCAGTAAAGATGTTACATGTGTGGAAGGATGCTGGGACTTGAACCCAATAAGGAAATTAGATGTCATTACAAACAGAGACCATCAGTATAGAAGGGGGCGCTTTATAAATATTGTGAAGTGTTTTCAGAGATAAGAGAATAACAGAAAATTAAGCCACCTCACATAGCTTCTGGTATATATTTTTAATGCACTGTTTGAATAACATCCTATACTGATGCCAAGGCCACAGCTTTACTGGGGTGTCCATGTGTTTCCAGAGCCCTTGAGTCTGTTTTATGTGTGTTCCTCTTTCTCATGTAAGCAGTGAAAGATTTGCTTTTCTTAACAAAATGTTTATTATGTTTTGATGAGATAAAATTCACTTAATATAAAATTAGCCATTTGAAAATGAGTGATTCAGTGACATTTAATATATTCACTATGTTGACCAACTACGATCTCTGTCAAGTTCCAGTACATTTCCCTCACCCTAGAAGGAAACCCTGTACCTATTAGAGAAGTTGTTACCCCTACCCCAGCTGCTGGCATCCACCAGTCTGCTTTCTGTCCCCATGGATCTACCCCTTGGAGATATTTCATTTGTCCAAATGGAATCATATAACATGTGGCCTTTTGTGCCTGGCTTTTTTTTCACTTAGTGTGTCATATTTTTGATGTTTATACATGTTTGTAGCATGTTGCAGTCGGCCATTCCTTTTCAGGACTGAGTAGTATTCCATTGTATGGATGGACCATCTTTTGTTTATTCCAAAGATTTGCTTTTTATTGCACAAACCCAGGACTTCAAGCATCTCAGTCTGCTCTGGGATAAATGAAAGGCTACTGTATTCTCTTCCTTTCCAACCCCTCCCTCCATTTTTGAGATATAGTGAGCATGTATCTGCACAGCAGAAGTGAAAAAAAAAACTTTATAAGGCAGAATTTTGACATTATTAGATAACTTGTATTTCTGCAGTTCTGGCTGATCTTACTTTAACCTGAAATGGTTAGATTCTTCACAATACTGTCGTTTGCCGAAGCTTCTCCCGTAATTTGATGGCGACTGCCTTCTCGGCCGGCATGTATGGGGAGTCAGCTGGATACCGGGCAGCACCTTTAAGGATTATCCTCAAGTCAGTCATGGTCAGCAGGGAGAGGAGAAACAGGTGAATGTTGCTGTGGTAATGACAAGCATCACTTGGTCGCATGGGGGGTGTGCTGATGGCACCCCCAGGAGAGGGTGTCCAGAACTGGTTCTAGCTGGGAAACCCAACTAGGGAAGGAGGGAGGAGGAGGTCTGGGTCCCCTGCAGGCCAGAAGCAGCAGTGGTGGAGGGAAAGAGCGGGGCCCAAGGTGAGGCTGGGGCCCAGGTAGGCACAGAGCACAGGTAGGTAGCACAGAGTAAGTCCTCACTGACGTCACCTGTTGGTTCTTACAAACTGACTTTAAGCAAAAGGACTTTCCGAGGAGTTAAGCAGGTCCTCAGTGTCACTTTGTCACTGTCACTTGAGAGTGTTCTTGTTGACATATGAACCAGAATTCTCTTAATTCATTATTTCTAAGGCTTAAATACAGTCAGTCGTAGTAAACTGTCTATCACCCAAGTGATGCGTTGAATGCCACAGAGCTTTCCAGATTCCTGAGATCTCTTCCTCTCTCACCCGGCTTTGGCAAGTGCATATCCACACTTCAGTTATCTTTGCCCTGAATCCCCCCCCCCCCCCGCTTTTTTTGCTCTGCTGCTTAATTGTTATATATTCTGCTAAATAGGGATGAAGTCGGTATTCTGAAAATTTCAGTTTTATGAATGGCTTACGAAAACTTTTTTCCCTGGGAAGATAAAAGTAAAATACAACATTCCACACCTCAAAGGTCATTCTTTGGTGGTGTAGTGGTGATCGGTATTTAAAAGTCTTTCTTATTATATCTGAACGTTCTTATACGTGAAGATAGATTTTTGATATACCTGCAGAATTTGAGTAGAGTTGGTGATCAAGTAACTCAGTTCTTGTTTAACTCACCGTGGGCCTCCAGGGCCTGGTGTTTAGACCCCTGTGGTGACTTTTCAGTTCGCCATTATTTATTTATTTTTTTAAAACAGATCACAGGGCTCACCTTCCAGCCTTAGTGCAGCCCTCTGAGCATTAGAAAGCCAATCCACTGACGTCTTCCTGGAGATGTGAGCATCATCTCTTGTACCAGTAAAACTGTACTGAATCAGTCACTGTGTTAATTCAGGGTCCTGCAAAAATCTCAGCCAGAGGTTACTTAAGCAAGGAACACATTTAGAACTATCTGTGGCAAAACTCCAGCTCATCCAACGAGGCATATTAAGATAAGTGTTTCACCTGTTCAATGGAAGCCACTTATTTTCCCATTCCTGCTTTGCTTTGTGTTCTCTGGGTTATTGTAAACTGTGCATTTGTGCATGCATGTGGTAGGCTCTTCCTGTGACCGCTTAGTGAGGGCACTAGAAATGCTCAATCTCTCTATGCATTAATTTGACTGGCATCTGTATTGAAACTTTATTGCAAAATTATAAAGCAGAGCTCAGTGACAAAAGATCCTCATTTGGGCTTAATACCCCAGGAAGTCTTCAAGCCACTTGAGGTAACACATTCACATCCCCCCCAAATTTTTTTAATGTATGTATTTTTATTGTTATTTATGTCTTTTACGTTTTGTATTCCCCTTGGGTAACCCACCACTAATTCACCTGTGATCCATCTCTGTGGTCCCTTGTGTTCTTTTCTACTCCATTTTGTGCCCTTACCCTCCCCTCCCCTCCGCGCCCCCCCCCACCCCCCCAGTGTCTCTCTCCTATTTGGTTTCCTTAGAGTGCTGTTATAAGTGAAACCATGCGATATTTTTCTCTTTCTTTCTGGCTTATTTCACTGAGT
>PVIJ01003289.1:0-138528 GCA_004024925.1 Scalopus aquaticus
AAAAAAAAAAAAGCCTCCATATTATACCTTTCTATCTATGAATGGACATTAGGATTGTTTCCACATCTTGGCTCTTGTGAAGAGCTGCCATGAAGATCGGATACAAATATTTGACCTTTTATTTAAAAAGTTGCAAATGCCTAGTGAACTTAGGAAAATACGATTAACATTACATGGCATCAAGGAAATGCAAATTAAAACCACCAGAATAAGCAAAATGAATGTTAAAAGTTCGACAACTGCAAATACTAAGTGAGGATGCAGAACAAATGGAGTCTTCACGTTTTTATGGTGGGAGTTCAACTGAGATAACCACTTTAGAAAACACTTTGTCAGTATATACTGAAACAGAACTAGCTCATAACTCGTGATCAAATAATTCCATTCCTTAGTATTAACCCAACAGATTTACATACTATGTTCACCACCCCACTGACTAAAACATTCTCATATTCCAGTTTTAAAGAAATATTTCAATAAACATTAGATGCAACACTAAATCCTAAACCCTAATTGATTTATATGCTATCAGTAAATGCTTCTATCCTTGACTCAGTCCCATGCATCAGTGGAAATTTTCCATATTTCACCTTTGTTCGTGCTGGTACACGTTGGTCTGGTCCTTTTGTTCCAGGGCAGGGAAAGGGGCACCCCATAACCCCCAAACCTACCTGCTCTAAATATATTCTGCCATCTGTTGCATCAAAGCAAAACATATAAAACCTTTAATGGAAAGGAACTTTAATACAATTAGTATGCAACAAAGAAAAAACAAAAAAGTCTCCAAATCAAGCACCCAAAGTTACCCATCCTCTCGTGGGTAAATGTCCAGCCAAACAGAGTTGGCCCAAAGCAAGGCCCAAAAACCTGCCACAGGTCAGAAACAGCCAGACAAGTCTGGAAGGAAACGAGCAAAATCAAAATCAAGATCAACGCTGCCATTGTTAACCTGCGCACAGTCTCTCACCCACGTCTGTTTCAACCAGTCCAGGACCAAGAAGCAAGCTCAGCTTCTTCACATGGTCTCTCTGCTCCATGTGCCTCCTTCAGGTCTCCTTCTGGCTCACCATCCTGCTTCTTTCTTTAGTCTCCTCTCCAGCTTCCCTTCCCTTTCTGCTCAGCTCCACCCTCCCTTGGGTGGGGCAGGGAACCTGGCACCTCCCCTTTCCCTGAGGACCACCCTGTTACATTTTTTAAATTTTTTTTTATTGTGATTTATGTTTTTTACATTGTGTATTCCCCTTGGGTAGCCCACCACCAATTCACCCATGACCCATCACCATGGTCCCTTGTGCCCTTTTCTACCCCATTTTGAGCCGTTATCCTCTCCCTCCCTCTCTGGGTGTCTCATATTTGGTTCCCCTATATCCCTGTCATAAGTGAAACCATTCGATATTTTTCTCTTTCTTTCTGGATTACTTCACTGAGCATTATTCCTTTTAGTTCCATCCATGTCATTGCGAATTCCATGTGTTTATCATTTTTGAATGCTGAATAGTATTCCATTGTGTATATGTCCCACATCTTCATGATCCAGTCATCTATTTTTGGGCATCTGGGTTGTTTCCATACCTTAGCTATTGTAAACAGTGCTGCAATGAACATCACCCTGTTACTTTCTAACTCCTTTAGTAGTAAATTTTCTTGCTGAAGCCGAGTTCTCATTTTTCTGCCTACGACCTGCTAAGGTCCTGCTGTTAAGACCTGTCCTGATTTTGGTTCTAGCAGCAATGGAGGAGGAAATTGAGGAAAACAAACACTATTTTGAATGGTATCTACTCCAGATATAAGGTTATCAGATAAAATACAGGCCACCTTATTAAATTTGCAGTTTAGATAAAGAGCAACATCATTTCAGTGTAAGCATGCCCTAAGTATCGCATGGGGGCAAGTTCAAACACATAAACACTTGTTTATCTGAAATTCAATTCAACAGGGTGACCTATTTTTATAACTTTAAATAACCTTTCTTTTTTAGAAAAATTTTTGATTTGGAGAAAATTTTCAAAGGTAATATAGAGAATTTCCAGGTATTCCAAACACAGTTCCTTCATTGTTTTTTCATCTAATATTACTATGGTACATTTGTTACAATTAATGAACCACTATGGTCATTACTAACTGAATTCAGCACTTTATTCAGATTCCCTTATTTTTTGCTAAGGAATTATTAGAAAAATTAGAAATTTTCCTTTTTATGTTCCCACATGCCATCCAGGAGACCACATTCCAGGTACTTTTTATGGTCCCTGAGGCTCCTCTTAGCTATGACAGCTTCTTAGACTGCCCTTGTTTTTAATGACCTTCTAAGTTTTGAGGAATTTTGGTCAAGTATTTGGTAGACTGTGTCTCAACTGCTATTTCTCTGAAGTCTTTATCGTGATTAAACTGGGGTTATGTATTTTAGGAAGAAAACCATAAAGCTAAAGTGCCATTTTCATTATATTGCATCAAAGGCATATATTATCAACATGGCTTAACTCTCAACCTTAATCTCTTTTAATGTATGTTAACCTAAAAATTCAGGAGACAATTTTAAAAGGCTAAGTATGTCTTTACTTGGGATCAGATTATTGCAATTTGAGCTATATAGATTCAAAAGCTGAGAACCTAAAATGTGTTCCAGGGAAGGACAAATTCCAGGGTTTTAGTAAGAGGAAAAGAAAAAGATAAGGAAAGTGGTTAAAGAAAAGAGTTAATTAGGGATAAGGAACTTCAACTGTTCTTGGCTACATGTCATTGATGACAGATTTTCTTCTTTGGCAAAAAGTACATATTCATCAGTTCCCATCATCCAGATGACTTCTCAAACAATTGCTTAATTAATGGCATCTTAAAACAGTTGCTTTTAGGCCACTCCAAAAGTCTTTGGCCCAGTTCAAAGAAGGCAGGTAATGTTATTTCGGGTATGGCTTCCCAGTTCCATTTTAAAAATGGCTCCACAAATGTTACTTTACACATTTGGAGTATATTTGGGCTTTCTGTTTCCTGAAAATTAAAAATAAAATGAACTTATATCTCTCTCCCATTAGACCCTGAAGCACCTTGTTCATCTCAGTTTCCCAGAAACTCAAATGTAGTAGGCATATGCTGTTTGTTTGGTGAATGGCTCATAAATGAACCATTTCCTAATAATCTAATGAAAAGATCATATGAGAGAATATATATATATATATATATATGTATTTATACAGCTTATATTCATTAATATTCTACTCAACAGAAACACTCAAAAGGTGTACTTTTCTATGCGCTTTCTATCATGAATTTATCTAAGTGTTATGATTTATTTTCTCTCTCTTTGGTAAATAAAGAATGAAGAAGAAATGAATGGTCATGGTCTGGACATTAATTGGCAGATTTTCCATATATACCAAGCAATAAACATCTATGAAAACATGTTTATAGAGATTATTCATCATGAGTTTTCCACACAGAGAGAAATTCCTTTTGAACAGGTTGCAGACAGCAGGGTCAACAACCTCAGTGGGTCTCTAGGGGACTTGGGAAATTGTTGGGTCTGGAGAGATAACTTGAATGCTAATATTGACATTTCCTTTGCCAGTTCGCTAGACAGATGAGTACAACTATATCCTTTATCAGTTTAGCAAATATTTATTTTCCTAAATATCTTTGCTTGAGTATTCTTGTCCCAGAGCACAAAATTCATAGCTCTCTTGATATTCTTCTATAATAATCTGTGTGTATAATTTGCCGATCACTTAAGATGATATTTTTTATCCCCAAGAAACTTATTTTTTGTCTGAGCTTTTCACAACTTTTCAGAGATTTTTCACAGCTTTTTCTTGTTCTGTCATGGTCTCTAATTTTTTGTTTGTTGGCATCATTTAACAATGTGTCCACTATTGAACTATGAATTATTAAAAATCAAACTCAAAATAATTAAACAGTATTTGTTCAATCCCTACTATGTGCTAAGCATAATGGTGGCCTCTTAGATAAGAAAAATAAAAAAGAACAAGCAACAAAATTTATAAAATATGAAAGAGGACATGGTGTCTCTCAGGAATGATAAGTAGTTTAATTAGACTGAAAAAATATACAGAGAGGTAGAGGTAAAAGATAAAACTGTAAAGCTAGTATCTGGTTGGATCATAAAAGGTCTCATTTGCCTTCTAAATGTCATGAACTTTATTTTAAACATTAGTGTGCTAAGATTGAGCCTCTGGTTTTTGAAGTCTTCCCTGGTTGGTAAAGAAATAAATAAAGTTAAATGACCTGCTCCAGGATAAAAGAAAATCTAATCACAGAGACCAAACTGATGGACACAGGTTACAGAATAATTCAAAATGGAGTATGGTCAAATAGAGCATCCTGGTGTAGAAAATATATAATCCATAACTTCTGTTGTTCTTTTAATCCATTTTCCTTTTTCCAGTCAAAATTACCTCATTAAAGCATGAATTAAACCCTCCAATTTCTGCATTCCATGACCCTTAAAGTCCTTTGATGTTTTTCTCATGCTTCAGGAAAACAAAATAAACTTTCTTTAGCAAGTCTTAAAAATGTCTACCCCATATTTATATCAAAGTTTCAACTTGCTTTCTGCATTTTCAACCACACTAGCTTATATATGCTCGGCATTGCAATATTTTCACTATACTGCTTTCTGTCTCTGAATACTATTCCATCCTGATTCTCTTCCCTTCTAATTAAATTCCAAGCATTTTACCTCAAGAAATAAGCTCATGAAATCTTTGCATGACTTCCCTGACTTTTGAGAATTATAATTATTCACTTTTGTTAAGTATTAATAGGGGTTCTCCAGAAAAACAGAGCCAATAGGTGGATGGATCAGTGAGAAAGAAAGAGAGAGAGAGGAGAGAGAGAGAGAGAAAGAGAGAGAGATTGAGAGAGAGAATTAGGTTGTTTTCCACAAGTTTGAGAAGTCCTATCATCTTCTGCAATCCGTGGGCCAAGGAAAGTATGTGATGCAATTTCTTGCAAACCTGAAGGTCTAATAAAAGACATGGATGTTAGCCTTTCCTCAGCTGTTTGTTCTATTCAGACCCTCAATGGATTGGATACCCACCACATTGGTGAGAGGTCTTCTTTACTTAATTCACTGATTTAAATGCTAATCTCTTCTAGAAAGCCTCATAGATAGAACCAAGAGATCATGTTTCACTGGTTTTCTTGGCATCACTTTGCCAGTTAAGCTGACACAAATAATTAACTATCACTGTAGAGTTCACCTCATTTGTATTCCATTTCTCAAGGATCAATACCCTTTAGCAATTCACTCCTCCTTCTCCTCCACCATCATTTTTTCTCTTTATAGTTATTTACATTCACATGAAAAATGTGTATTTTCTCAGTTAAAAATAACAATCCTCTCTTGACCCTCTATCTTCCAATTACATGTCTATTTTCTTTAACAAACTCATCGAAAGGATTGTCTACTAATTATCTCTAATGTCTCTTTTCTTCTTTATTGAATCCGCTTCAGATAAGGCTGTGATTCTTCTAAAATGACCTTCAGTAAGACAGTGAATGACAGATGAAATGCTAAGGACATGTAAAACCAGTCCTCATCCATACTTGACATGTCCCCAGCAGTTAGGACATGGTGACCTTTCTTTCCTCCATGACAGGTTCTTCACTTGATTTTTGGGCACTACATTTGAATAATTCTTCCTGTTCTACTGGAGGAAGTATTTTCAGTCTTGTTTCCTAGATCTTCTTTGTTTCTCTGTCCTAATGTGGGACTGCCCCTATAACACTGGTCAACAGTGAGATTGTTACTGATTTTTAAAATGCCCTAATCTGTAGTATCTTGGTGTGCTGAACATGAATACAATGCTGAAAAATTTTTATTAGCTCTCGTTTTGAAGATATTTCATATAATTCATTTTATGTTTCACCGTGTAAATTTATCCACTAGGACTGCAACAACATCCTAAATCAGCCTAGAATGATGTAATAGTGTATCGCATTGCATAATACCATCATGCACACATCATCCAGATTTGATTGCATCATTTTCTGATGCAAAGCAATACAAGCATTGAAAATATTTCAGATTTTGTGAGAGACAGTTTAAGCTACTGTTCCATAGAACTGTTACTATTTTATCCATTTAGGCACAATACAGAACAGTCATGCCTCAAAAGTGAGTTAATAGCATGGACAATTTTTGTTCTATTTGTGGGGAAGTGACATTTGCCAACCAGAAGAAAAGTATCACTTCTCAAGTGAAGAAGGCTTATCATCTTTACTTTGGATGCAAGGTTGGTGACCAAGACAAGCCTTGGACCCCGCATATATGCTGTGCTCCATGTACCACGCAGCTTTCACAGTGGTTAAATGGCAAAAGACCATCAATGCCATTTGCAGTCCCCATGGTGTGGAGAGAGCCAAGCAACCACATACAAGACTGTTACTTCTGCTTGGTGGAATAACGAAGCAAAAGAAATTGACAATAGTCTACCCAAACATTCCATCTGCATTGAGACCAGTTCCACATCGTTAGGACTTCCTATTCTAGAACTTCCAGCAGAATATTCTCTTGATTCATCTGATGGGACAAGGGTGAACCGACCTGTTCTTCTTCTGTTCCATCAGCATGCAGTGATCCAGATTTTCACTGTGGTGTATCATCAACCCCACACAGACTAACACAGGAAGAACTCAATGACCTGGTTCATGATTTGGACTTATCCAAGAACAAGGAAGAATTGCTAGGATCAAGACTCCAATAATGGAATCTTCTAGAAAAAGATGTCACAATTACTTTATATCGAAAGAGTCACTAGCAGTTGGAGACTTTCTTCAGAAAGGAAAGTACTCTGGTATTCTGTTCCAATATTGAGGGCCTCATGAATGCCTTAAAAATCACTCATGACCCACAAGAATGGAGACTATTTCTAGACGCTTCAAAACTGAGCCTTAAGGCTGTGCTTTTGCACAATGGAAACTGTCTTCCATCTATTCTATTCCTGAACAGCTGTACAATAGACAAGCAAAGAACTCTAAGTAGTCTATGACTTGATTTTAACCATTGGCCTACTACTATTGGCATTCATTTCGTGATGTAAACATCAATTTATTGCAGATTTAAAAAAAATTAGAACCAAAATTAGAATTTGACTGTCATATTCATGCTGAGCACATACAAATTGATAGGAAATGACTAATTTTATTGATAGGAAATAACATGACTTTTGTAAAAATATGTTGACCAGTGTAATCAGTATTTATACCTCTCCTGGATTTCATCTATGCTTCCTTCTTTGGTGAGTTCATCCAGTCCCTTGCTTTAAATACTACCTTTATGTTTATCAGTCCATATTTTATACTCTGGTCCCAGAACTGACCCTTGAATTCTTGAGTCATATATCTATCTAAAAGTTCCATGTATTTACTTCTATTTCTAGTAGAAATCTCAAGTTTAACACATCTAACAGAAACCTCAAACTTTAAAGTGAGCTTCTGATCTGTCATCTCAAATTCTGCTCCAGGTCTAGTTTATTCCTGTTTCAATCAAAGACAGGATCATCCTTTTAGCTTCATCGTCCTCAGTCTAACTCTGGGGTCATAGTAGACTTTTGTCTCTTTGCTCGTATGCCACACCTTCCATCTATTAGCAGAGTCTGTTGATGTTACCTTTTAAAACATATCCATAATTGGAAAAATGCTAATCATGCTAATCATGTCCTGATAGCTCTTTGGACAAACCCATCATCACCTGTTGTCCAAACTGGTGAGACCACTCTCACCGATGTGGTGGGAGACCAGAACTGGTCTCAATATTTCTATTTTTGCTCTATTTAATCTTCTAAATAGGACAACTGGAATGATCCTATTAAAAAATAAGATGAAGTTAAATCTGTAGGGCAAGTCCTTCAATGGCATCTCATCATTCTCAGAGTAGAGACAAAGTTCATATAAACTGTAAGACCTTTTACAATCTAGAGTTCTGCTGATTCTTTCATCTAATCTCTTGATTTTCTTCCTTTGATTCTGCTTCAACCACATTGGTCATCTTGCTGTGATTTTTTCTCCGTTTTAAAACAGGCACTCTCTCAGTGTGAGATTTCTTGGCACAAATAAAAGAAGCTTCCAGGACCCAGTTAATTAAATGAAAGAAGAGCTTCTATTCTAGTTGGTATCTGAATTGTTAAGGATCTGAGAAGGGATGTTTGTAAGTCTGTGCCTTGTTACATAAAGTAGACCAACTAAAAAGAAGTCAGATTAATGGTCACAAAAGTTCCCATGATCCACCCCACTTTCTTGCTGCTGTATCCTCAGAAGTAGGACAAGATCCTCTTAAGCTGACAGATCGCAAATTGATTTACGGATAGCTCTGCCTAAGACTGATTCAGGAACTTGCAAGTGCTAAACTGGTAAGTAGAAGTTATATGTGGTGTATTTTGGAAAATACTGATTACCTTATCTCCATCTTACTGAATAAAATGTCTTGGTGGTGGAACTAATAAATCAGTATTTTAAAGAAAGACCTACACAGCTTTTCTATTTATCAAAATGCAATGCTACCTGTAAAAAAAAATAAATAAATAATCCCTGTTGATCTTTAAAAACAGTTAGAATTAACCCAGAGATATGATTTAATAAGCAGCAAATGGAGAACCCATGGTCCAGCAGAGTTAAAGATCAACATTTGCTGAATGAATAAAATCAGAGAATGAGCATTGATTTCATTGTAAACTGTCTACTTTACATTCATTGTTAATTCAGTTAATTCTCATTCTCCCTTTAACTGTCTTTAGTTCCTCACTGGGAAGGAAAGTTTACAAAATCAATTCCCCACTTTCATGTCATGGTTAGGAAAGTCCTCATAACTTCTTGCCTCTAACATCTGCCTGTGTTTTCCCTTTTCTTCCTCACTGAAGTTAAAAAGAACCAAAGAGGGGGAAAAAAATGAAAGAGAACCCAGGCAGTTGTATCATGTGCAAATTTTAAAACTTGTTTGGGTTTGCCTTTATTAATCTGGAATCTTTTGGTTGTAAGCAGGAGCTCAGCTCAAACCATCTTAAAGAAGGAAAATAATTTATTAGTTACATAATTGAACAAATCAGAACTGTTTCTAGGATTCCGTAGGATTCTATACATTGCCATTTTTCAGTCCAGTATCTTCCTTTGGTTTAATTCACACTCTTTCATTCCAATCCCAGGTTCATATCTTAGTATTGATAATATCTGTCGCAAATCAAACATGTTTCCAAGATTAACCCACATTTCCAAATTGAATAATGGGTTCATCCTTCAGCCAAGCTGTGGCCAGAAGGGAGAAATGATCTGACTAGCCACATGCTTACTTCTGTAGGTTTATATTTTGATGTCTTAGGACACGATTATTGTATATTTTTTCCACACCCTAGATTATCCAGTGAGAGTGGCAATGGAATGGTTCCCCAAGGAAAAAATGTAGTGCTCTTTTCAGAAGAAGGAAGGGAGAGCATATAAAATGATGCAATAAGATATATTCAAGATGATTTAATTAAAATTGTATGTTAGTCCAAGAACCACTACTTCTTGTACTCCATTAACCTCTAAAATTCTGGAAGTTCACTCCTCCTATACCCAATATTTCTGTCACCCTGAACCACATGTTTCTGGAATGTGCCACAGTCATTTATATCCCTGCCTTTGCATATAATATCTCTTCTATCAGAAATATTAATAAATTTTCTATTCCTCTTTCAAATTATAGCTTTTAATTATCTATTGTATAGTAAATTTGAAGTACAAATCTCCAAAATTTGAGGATTTATAAGAATCTTTATTATTTTCTCACAGTCCTATATTTTTTCCCTTGGGGAGCCATTTCTCTGCCACTCTCAATAGATATTCTAAGGTGGGGAAAACCTATACAATAATCACATTTGAAAACAGCAAATTATACACCTAATTAGTGGTAACATCTTATCTCTGCTCAATACAGTGTCATCCACGGCACCAAAAAGAGACTGGGGCTAGTAGAAGAGATAATGTATCTCTCCACCTAGGGTAATATCAACTGGGTGTTCAGCTAGAGCCATTCGTGAGGGTATCTATATTTCCCTACTTGGGACTCCAGCTTCTGATAGATAGCATAGACTCTAAGTCTAATGGGAAGAGGCAGAAGCCTGGAGCCCCAGATACCACTTATGATGAAAGACAGATATAAGAGCAATTCAGATTCAAAGAAAGGAGAAATACAATCTCTTCTTCTTATGAGGAGCATGTGAGAAGTGTGCATTTTAGTGGTCGTGGCGTGCAGTGGGGGAGTTGTATGACCTTTCTTTAGAGACCATTTACTGCAGCATAAGCCCAATATGCTTATTTCCATTTTCCAGTAGACTGTCTCAATCTCTGAATGACCCCAGGTTAAGTCAACAATTTTCTTGTCTCTATTGTTTTAGAAGAGTGTTTTCCATTGGATGTTACAGAGTTCTTGTGAAACAAATAGACTCACTCCAGAAAATTCAAAATAAAAGATTTTAAGTGGAATAAACTTCTTACAAAGGCTTAAGCTAGCAAACCGTTGCCCCTATTGTAAGACTTCCGAAGTTTATAATATGCTAATATGCATTGCAAACTTGCCTGTGTTAGGAGTGAGGGAATTGGGTAGGGAGTGAGGGAGCTTACAAACAGAGCATTTCCTTACATATTTGACTTGGAATTCTTTCTATAATGCAGTTTATGGGTCAAATATTCCTTAATCATAATCCCTTATGCTTGAAAAAAAAAACTTGCCTAATACTTTTTACAAACCTCTGA
The DNA here is from genome assembly GCA_004024925.1 of Scalopus aquaticus. Taxonomy (NCBI): domain Eukaryota; kingdom Metazoa; phylum Chordata; class Mammalia; order Eulipotyphla; family Talpidae; genus Scalopus; species Scalopus aquaticus. The sequence continues at coordinate 10,744 of PVIJ01003289.1, forward strand.
CTTCTTGTCATCTAATTTTGTAATTTTTTTTTTCATTGTCATCATATATTTTATACCCCTGGCTCTTCAGCACGGAAATTTTGACTTTTCCTGTCATTTTATTTCCAGCTATCTCAGGGCCTAACATATATTGATCATTTTCTAAATATTTCAGAAGAGATAAAAAAGAGTAAGCGAGGGAGGAAAAATAATTCCAAAACCTTCATTATATAACCCTTGCCTTAGTAATATATTAATCGTTCCATTTATGTAATGTTCAATTTAATGCTTGTAATCAATCTTCCCATGAAAATTCCTTATAGATATCATTTCAGATGGTCTAAAAACATGTTTTTTTCTGTAATTTCAATTGGAGTAAGAAGAGCAATGCCCCCAGAATGGTGTCTGCTTCGTAATTCTATAACCTACAATATTTAGGTTACCTGGCAAATGGAATTAAGCTTGCCAATTATTGGCCTTAAAATAGGGAAAGTATTTTAGATGATTTGGATGGGCCCAATGTAATTGCAAGAGACCTTCAAAGGGGAGAAAGGAGGCAGAAGAAAGAAACAGAGCAATGCAATAATATGAGGACACGGTCATGTATTACTGCTTTTGAAGATGGAGGAAGGAAAAGATGAGCCAAGGAAGGTCGGTGACCTATATAGAAAGTAGAGAAGCAAGGGAAAAAGAAATTTCTCCCAGAGTCTCCAGAAAGAGCACAGAACAAATGAGACTCTGATGCAAACCATGAGACCCATTTTTGATTTCTGACCTTCAGAACTCTAAGACAATAAATTTGTGTTGCTTTAAACTACTAAGTTTGTGGTAATTTGTTACATCAGCCATAAAAATACTAATACGCCCCTGGATTAGTGCCATATTTTCTGCTTGACTAGCAAATAAAAAGAAATGATATAGAAGCCAGAATGGTGCAGACTTGGCTGCACTTAATTTATTTTAATAGATTCAGTTTTAATTACCTAGCTGACACTCTGTAGTATGTCAGTAAATACACCATAGTACATTTGTAAAATTGACTAATCTATATTAATAGTTGTTCTCAGTGTGGTGTTTGGTTCTGGACTAATTGTACTAGCAATGTACATTCCACTACAGCCAAACATGCACAGGTATTTGTGGAATATGGAAATTATTTTTCTTTAGGTTATCTAATTCTGAGAAACATTGTGCTTTGAGGATGATTTTTAGCATACAAAACAGAACAATGTTTTATAAGGAAGGAAAACAAGAAGCACTTCAAAATATAAGACTTTTAATCAAATATGAAAAATTCTCCCAAAGGATAGTCACTTATTTAAATTTCCCTTCTTCCACAGCAAAAAGCATCTCTTCTGCATCTGCCATAGCCTCAGGTAGTGAGGATACACCGGTAACTTAGAAACCTGGTCATAGAAGGTTCATATCTTTTAATGGAAGAAACTGACAAACACAAATTTAATTCCAAAGCATTGTGAGTGATGCTATAATATGTATAAAATAGAAATTCAGATGAAAACTGTATTACTCAAATTTTTAGAAAAAACTACAAAGCTACTAACACAGTACTCTGACTTTATAGCACTCAGATGAACAAGTTAGAGAAACAGGTTTCAGTGAGGAGAGAAGACAAGCATCTATTTCTCAAAAAGATGCATTTGGTCGATAAATGGAAAGTTGTTTGTGGTAGAGGAATCGAGGTTATGCATGGAAAATAGAGGTACCGTGCAAAGGAGGAACTGAAGGTAACAAACAGAAGAATGGGAGGGTCTTAGTAGACATACTAAAAAGGTTGGATTTCATCCTGAAGGATGTGGGAGACCATTAAAGAAGATGAAATTAAATCCATAACAACAAATTTGCTTCAAATAACTTCTACAGTATGTGGCCAGTGAATCAAGTGATTCATAGGCAAATAGAATTACGGTTGCCAATTAATTGACCTTAAATTAGGAAGAGTATTTTGGATGATCTGAGTGATATTATTAAAATGAATCAAAACACCATGTTGAAAGCTGAATCTAAAAAACTGGTGGTTGGTTAAGATTAGTAATTTGGGACACACATGGGGCAGATTCAGCAGGATTTTGTGGCTGAGGAGGAGTCGAATAAAAAGTCAAATGAGACCCCAGTGGCACTAATTTAAGCAAGTGGTCAAAGTATTCTTCCTTATGCAAATATCATCAGAAAAGCCTATACATTGCTTATCATGGGAAACACTATTTTGATGACATTAATAGAAAATGCAAATCAAATTTGTTCTAAATAAGGAAATATAGTTTCACATAACTGATTTTGCAATAAGAGCTTTAAAGAGGCTTGATACAGTGTGTCAAATTATATGATTTTGAGACAAATTATATCTTCTTTTGCTCTGATTCTATTTTTTTGGCATATATTCAAGGTACGATCATCAATTTTTATGACAATTGTTGTTTTAAAAATGTCTCAATGACTTCTTCGGATATTTCACAAGATTTAGATGATAAAAATCATAGATTTACTCAATTATATTTGTTTCTAGAATAGAAAATATAGTAAAGAAAAATAAAATTAAAAGAGCTCATGATAAATGCTTTTCAAAGTTAAAATGTTACAAAGCTATAGAATTTTACTAGTAATCCTGTACTCTATTTGAACCACCCCAATTATCTTGTTCAAATCCTCTTTTCTTAGAATAAATTTCGGTTTTTCCTGTATGCGGTTTTGTTTTGAACAATTATAGTTCATTAAATCTTTAGAAGTTGAAAGTTTTTCCATTTCTTGAATAAATTTCATTAAGGATTTTCAATTGATTTTGAGCAGAATGCAGCCAAAATTTAAAGTTTTTGTTGCAAAATAAGACCAACACCATTGTAGAAGAGAAACTTTGACTTTCAGAGTAATTCTCAAAACATTAAAATGTTGCTAAAATCCAACTCTTGGTGGGCAGAAGAGAAAGCACAAACTCATACTTAAATGTTTTTTAATGCAACATCAACTTAATCACACACACAATTTTAGTTAAGTTTTTCTAAATCTATAAAGTTGTTATACTTCTGACTACAGTTTAATCAATGCAATCATTAATTTTTGTGCCACTAGAAATCCCATGTATATATCTGATCAATAGGTTTTCTACTTTAATAAGACCATTGTTTTTACCACACTACTATGTTCTAACAAATTGTATTTCATACTTTCTGTCTTTGGAATAACTAAATATTTTAGCTCCTGTGTTGAATATTTTAATAGTGTTCATATTGCTGTTATATATTTTGCTTTGAAGAGAGTGAACTTGTAAAAACTTTACTTTGATCTCATGAATTGGGTGAAAAAGTTGATCCATTGTTGGAATTAACAGATTATCTACTGAAGCAGCTTAGATAATATTGATATAAAATACTTGCATTATTTAATTATGAAATTCTACTGATAGAAACAACAGTATCATCCATTCTTTCACTTTTCCTATCTACCTAAAAAAAAAGTTAGATATATTCACTTATAAAATGTCAATAGGTCTAAATGAAAAGCAGCACGATAAATGAATGCCCCTTCTAAAGCTGGACACATTAATTATTTCAGGTATACTTCACTTTAAGTGGATAGCATTTTGAAGTAAATACTAATACTTTTTCTCCAGATTCGTGTCTTCTAGTTTTCCTTCCCTGATAATAGATTATAATACCAACCAATATCTTATTCAAGTTTAAACATTTATCAACTCTTGAAGAGATGGAAATGGGGGAAATAATTTTTAATTAGCTTATCGATGGCTTAGGAGCTTTTGCAGAAATCAAATATTACCAAGCAACATGCTAGATAAATATCTATAGATTTATAGTATTCCATAAATGTCAAAACCACTTTGCAGGAATATTCAGACTTCTCTGTAATGTTTGAGAAACCTACACAACTCAGATGCTGTTTCTGGTACCTCTTCCAAGTACATATGAATCTATAATTTCACACTGACCTGACTCGCTGGAGGTCCCATGGATTTGGGACCACAAAGGTCATGGCACATAAATGACCAGAATCCCAGTGACCAGTAGAAGCAGCTGAGTTGAAGATCCCTCCCACTAAGACTCTAGACCCATAAAAAGTGTGGTTGTCCTCTCATAATCATTTTATTGTATCAGGAACTATGCTGCATTTTGCCCTTTTAAGGGAGCTATTATATTTTATACTGGAAAGGAGTTTTTAAAGATTGGTAATCTTCCACATAGCCATGTGTTAAAGTTAGAACAATGTTCATTGCACATGAGTTTCATTCATTATTATACATGATCATGGCAGGATCTGGAAGTAAAATTTTAATGCCACTATTATTAATAATGCATTACTAAAAATGAAAAACCTAGGACAAATGTTGAACTCAACAGGAGTCAGGACAATAGGCAGATATTTCAAACAAATTTTGGTAGATGATCACCCACATATTATGACATTGCTATGATTATCAATTTAGCTATGTATATAAAACACACATAAAACACTCAATTTTACATTTATGTTAACAATACTTTTATTATTTCCATTGTTGAGATTTCAAACTTTCAGATTAGTCTGAAGCAGGTATATTGGCAAGGATATGTTAAAGAAGTCTTATGGAATGGAAATGAAATCGGGCCAATGTATGGCTATCAATGCATACTCAATTCTCTGAAATGCAGCATACTATCTTATAAGATGAGGGTGACATTACCTCAGCAGGGAATTTTTATAAGGATAATGCAAGTGAATATTAATAAAATACTGATATTTTTGTACCAACTCAATAATTTACTTAACTTTGTAGCCCTCTTCTTCACTTTATTTCTGTGTCAAGGGTGTTATACTTCCCATCCACCCACATTAGAAAGACTAATTTAGAGGTAGTTGCTGTCTATCTAAAGACTTTCTTCTCTAATTTGTACTGGATTGGGAAACCATTTCATGGATTCGTACAAAAGAATTTATAGTCAGTCAGTACTGAACATTAACAGTCAGTAAATTCAAGTAAGAAATGAGACTGTTCAAAATACTGATGGTACATTTTAGATCTGGGACTCCCAATATGAATCTTGGCAATATCTGGTTCTCTTTTTCTCCAGTCATTGGCGTCAAAAGTTAGGAGAGCCATTTAAGTAAGGAAAACACTGTGTTTGAATATTAATAAAGTTATCCTTTGAAGAGATTAACAATAAAGGAAAAGCAAAGTAATAGTTCCTTTTATGCTTCTCCAGAGATTGACTTCTGTTGAACCTAAATGGCCTTGTAACATATGTAATTGTCAGGGTGCAAAGGAAATCATCCTATCTCTCTTTTGGTTATTCTCAGTTGCCAAATAATAAGACAAATATCAGGCAGATTGATAAGAGAAAAAAGCCAAAAAGAAGTCTAATAATATGTTTGCCTCCCAACAAAAATGGGTAATTGGACACATTGTTTCTGATGCCATTTATATAGATTTACTAAGACAATAGAAGTTTTAGTAAATCAAGGAGGAAGCAAGGGAAATGCCAATTAGAGACTTCACAAAGAAGGCACAGTTTGCAGATATAAATGCCTTCACCATTGCAAAGAGGTAAGTAGATTAGGTCTTCCCAGTACAGTGAGAGAGAAACCCTTTTAAAAATTTATGTATTTGCAAGTTTATAAGTCTTTTTCAAAGATTTCAGAGCCCCTCCCATGAAATCAACCTTTGGCCAAAAAGGGATGTTTTGGGGGTGGCAGATTTTTTCTCAACTGCTCAAGCAAGCAAATTGCCAAGGGCATGAATATCTCATAAAAGTCATTAATCAAAATAAAATAACTTGAATGAAAAAGCAAGGGTTACGAATAGGTCGCGTACAAAAGAGGAACCCTGACATGTCATTAAACATGTGAGGCATTCCTCAACCTCGCTCATCTAGGAATGGCAAACATGAACACTACGAATATGACACATCATTTCACACCCATCAGATCAACAAAAATGAAGTCTGACAGTAGGCAAGCATTGGCCAAAATGTGGGAAAATGAAATCGTAATGCTATAGTAATACTTTGGAAAACAGCTTGACAACAGTTAATAAGTTGGTCAGTGCACACAACCAGTCGTTAGTGTGGTCAGGCCTCCACCGAGGAACGTGACATGGCCCCTGCCTTAACCTTCAACCCAGAAATTCAGTTTAACTCACTGTGTCATTCCTCAGGGCCCTGGTAATGGGTAGCTTAATGCTTACCAAGATATTTTGTTCCTTCTGAGGATGCTGATAACATCAGTGTCTGGTGACACCTGTGGCCACTTTACACTGATAAAACAGAAGAGAGAACTATCCCAGGAAGCCATCGATAATCCTGCCACCACCCTTAGACTTTGTGGTGCCTTCCCAGAACTGAATGAAGCAACCTTCTCAAGCCTCTCACATCCTAGAATTCCTATCATTAGAGGCATCTGCAGAGAAGAGGGAGGTGCCTTGTTCCCTGCCCCCCTTACTATGGGCTGAGCCGAGTGGCCAGATGAAGCTACCAAGATATAATTCTGAAGAGACACTTGGAGAAGAGAGGCCTGCTTGCTTCTCAGCTTTGGGTTTGCACCAGGGACTTGGGACACTTGGAGGAGACATGTGAGTGAGGGACATATGAGGAGGCTGACAATGGAGGACTTCATCTTGATCTGTACTTTGATTTTGCCTCTTTCATCCCAGACTTACCTGGCTGCTTCTGCCCCTTTCCTATGGGTCCTCACCACAAGTTGTGTTAGACTCGTGGCGAGCTTTTAGGCTTCAGGGGTCCTGCTGCAGGCCAACCCTCTTTGGCTGGACATTTACCCACAAAGGTATGGTACTTGGGTGTTTTGGTGGGAAACTATGATCCATTCTTGCCTTCGCTCTATACACACACTAACGTTATTAAAGTTTTTTATGCTAAAAACCTGCTTTGCTTTGTGAACATGGATGTCTGGACCCTTTAGAGTGTGTAAGGCAGGGGGGTCCTAGCATGACTAACACTTTCTTTCCTATATAACCTCCTTCCACTCTCCCCTCAAGGACTTTCTTTAGAGCACTAGCTGCCCCTCTTCCACGGCAGAACCACATGTTGATAGGGAAGTCCTTGGTAAAGCAAACTTGTGGTTTAGAGTCTGGCTTTCTGAGCATAAGCAAAAAGATCCCCTTAGGTCGATGACATCAGCAACTGTATCTCTGGGTGTGCAGCCTATAGAAATTGTCCATGTATGAGAGACCTGTGCAAGCAGACTCATTACATTTTTAATAAAAGAAAACACTAAATGGCCATTACCTAACACTGGAAAAAATGAAATGTGATACATTTGCATACTCTATATGTGATATCAATCAAAAGGAATGAATTTGGGCCTCCCTGGTGGCATAATGGGTTAAGTCTCAGACTATGAAGCTATCTGCAGCCACTGCAGCACGAATTCGATCCCCAGCGAGGGAGTTTTCCACATGGCACAGCAAACCTCTCCTGCCTCGCCCGCTGCTCCTCTCAGCAGTGTAATTCAGTCAATCTGCCTGTTCTGCTCCCCACTCTGTCTCTGGTGAATCCTCTCACCACCCCACGCCTCTGGCCTACAGCCCAGTTCTTGTATGCATAAATAAATAAATATTTTTTTAAAAAAGGAATGAATTTGATTTCTTCATAACATGCCACCTCAATATAAATTTTGGGGGGAATAGGCAATCTGTAGAATGATGTAGAAAATAAATATAGATGCAAATTTAAAATCATATAAGCATTTACTTGCATGAAGGTGTTCTTTCTCTTAAAGACATCTCCCTTACTGTCAAGAAAACCTAACTGCCATAACTCTTTCAGATTGGAGGGCAGAACTTAAATCCCCAAAACAGTCAAACCTTACTGTGCCTTCCTGGTAACCTTTTTTTTTAAAGATTTATTTACTTATTTATTTATGCATACAAGCTGGGGTGCAGGCCAGAGGTGTGGGGTGGTGAGAGGATTCACCAGAGACAAAGAGGGGAGAAGAACAGGCAGATCATCTGAAGTACACTGTTGAGGAGAGCAGTGGGCAAGGCAGGAGAGGTCTGCTGCGCCATTTGGAATCTCCCTGGCTGGGGAGTTGAACTCGTGCTGCTGCTGCCAACAGCTCCACAGTGCTATGCTTAACCAGTTCACCACCAGGGAGGCTCCTTCCTGGTAACCGTTCTAATCAAACTTCCCCTTTCCCTGCCCCTTAGTCTTTTTCTTACTTGAGCTATTTAAGATGGCATCTGAAGTCATGTGCTCAAGTTATTCAATTTTACTGGGTCTCTTTTTTGTATGTATGAGTTATCCAGTTTGTTATTAAACTTCTTTTTCTCATCAATCTGGACAGACACTTGTCTAATTATTTGCCGACCTAGAAAAATTGAGAGAGATAAAGAATGATTTCCTTTGTGCTCTCACACTCTTGGCCCATTGATATTTCTCTCTCTCTCTCTCTCTCTCTCTCTCTCTCTCTCTCTATATATATATATATATATATATATATATATATATATATATATATATATATATATATATATTTATTTATTTATTTATTTAAATAAAACTAGCAGGCAACCATAAATGAGAAGCATTCAGTGAGGGAGGGGAGGATAGGGGTTCAAAATGTGGGCGAAAAGAGCACAAGGGACTGTGGTGACAGTTCACAGGTGAATTGGTGGTGGGTAACCTAGAGAGACTATACAATAATGTAAAAGATATAAATAATAAAAAATAAAACAGAATAATGCACATCAAATTTGTAAACAAGACGTCCAGGATAAGAGAGGTGTTTGCTGGCATGGAGCTATACATAAAGCAAAGTATATTTTAATCATCCACATAATGTTTTTTTAATAATTAAAAACATTTATGAAACCAAATTCAAGAAATAGAACTAGTGTCTATTTTAGGTGGTGCACACATAGATTATACCATACTTCTTATTTTTGTTTTAACCCCTTATTTGTCTAAAAATATTGCTCTCAGTGAAAGAACTACATCTATATGATACTGGATTTTTAGCCCTTGAAATCAGAATAGATTTTCCTTGACTAGAGAGGGCAAACTTGGTCGTTTTTGTGCAACATCTGCAATATGTTATGAACAGTTCATAAGGGACTGGAATTTGGCGTTGGTCCAGAGGATCCTGAACCACACAAATCTTACTCTGTTAATTAGTTCTGCAATGAAGCAAGTGGTTCAGAAATAAAATAACTGTAGAAGATTAGAGGTAGAGGAGAATTCAAGATACATTCCTAGGACAGACCTGTCATCTGAGTGATGAAGAAACTGAGGGCAATGTGGGAAAGGTAACTTGGCAAAAATTACAGCCCCATCATCGCCAGACAGTTCTCAGGACTTCTAATTGATCACACCACACAGAATTATAGGTGCTCCTTCTGGGAACCCAAATTATTTTTTCCTGTTTCATTGACTTTTGCTTCTGGGCAAAAGCAATGAAGTCAGAAGCAAAACCAATTAGCCATTTCTGTATTCTGCCCTGAGCCAAATAGCAGGGTGGACACCCACCTCCCGTAGGAGTCCACCTTGAGATCTGAACTTCCATATATCAGCAGCCAGGTCAGTCCAGGTGGTCCGCCCACCCTTCGTTCCTACATCACCACAACACCTTGCTTCCTGGGACTCAGGTTTCACGCTTATTGATTTTAGGAAAACTCAGAGGGCAAAGTTCTTTCTTGAGAGATGCAATTTTGCAGGGCTTTGAAAGCTTGTAAGGGGCTTATTAATAAAGGCTGGAATTAATTAAAAGAAAAGGTCAAGGGGGTTTAACCATCTATTGCTCTGGAAGGACAACACGGTACCAAAATGAGTGACTGTTATTGATTAAGGTTTTCGATTACCTACTTAGACAGCCAATCAATACTGGAGTCAGATTCTTCAAAATATTAAACAAAACAAAGACAAGGATTTTAGCTTAGAGCCTGAATTCCTAATGTTTTGGTGAAAGTTTGGAAGAAACCTCTTTGCATCCAGGTGAAATATAAGAGAATAAGTGAAGGCAGAGTGATGTATTATTGAGTTGCTTGAAATGCAATAGTTGCCGCCTGTGGCTCTTGTAATTCACTCTGGAAACATGTGTCCTGAGGCTTGTGGCAAGAGTAGATCAGACGTAATGGGTATTTTTCCAGCATCAGCATGTAAGGGGTATTTTTCTTCCGATTAAAGACAGAAAAGTAGATCCCTATTGAAGAATATCTTTCAAACTTTAAAGGAGGGGAAAGATACTTTTTTGGGCATGTTTTATAATTGAAAAAGGCAAACAATCCTTAAAAACAGTGCTGCCAAGATCTAAAAGAGAGGTCATGCCAGAATGGAAGGATCCTATAATTTCTATCCCTAGAGGCAGAAGTTTGCATTTATGTGGCCCTTAATAGGGAAGAGGTGATGTGGACTCATTTAATTTCCTCAATAAACCTGTGAGGCATGTAGCTTTTCAATTTATAGATGAGGAAATGATCATAAAAAGCCTGCCTTGCCTGATAATACTCAGTTCTTAATAAAAGAACTATGATTTGAATTCAGAAAGTCTATATTCCCAAGCACTAAGATAACTGTTTTTACATTTTAACACACTTCTGAATCACCTACAAAGTTGCTAAAATACACAGAATCCTGTACTCAGCCCTCCCTACCTTCCCCCCCGAAATTTCTGATCTAGTAGGTCTGGGGTGGGATTTTCTAACAAGTGCCAAATTAGTGTACTTACTGCTAATCTATGGTTTGGGTTTTGAGAACCACGGTACTAGTCTATAGTACTTGATATGTCACTACTTCTAAGGTTCTACAACTGCAAACAATAAATAGGTGAACACAAAGCTTCCCAGTAATCTGTAAGGCTTTCCTTACTTTCTGAGTGACATATGGAAGAAACATGTCCGTGATTACTCTGAATGGAGCTGGACAATCCAAAACAAGGACTCATTTCATTCAAATTGTTTGGCAAACTCTGTAGCATTTTTTCTATCCTAGTGGAACATGCTTCCACCCATCCCAAGAAGGTATGCACAAAGACCAAAAAATACTTAAGATTCCCAGTAGTTCTGGGCATTTGGGTAAGACCCACTTGTCAGTCTTCAAAAGGGCACATGCCCTGATATTGAACCTCAGTAGTTTAAGGAGGTAAGTCAGTCTTGGGGTTAATAAATGGCAACCTTGGTGACTCTGTGTAAATAGGGGCACTTTAACCTTGGGCTTATGGAGTCTGGCAAGACATCTCTCCCATAGGGGGCTCCCTAATGCATGTAGTTCAACACTGAGTAGGCTGGGACTTCTGGGAGGAGTATCATTCCTGTGGGTTCACCTTCTCCTTGATTAAGTTCCTCCTTAAATTTGGAGTGTCCTGCCCAAAGAATGTCTCTGGAGTCATGCCTATGTAAGGACTATAAGTCTGGGTAATCCTTTCATGAAGCTCCAATGTAGCCTCCTCACTGGCCTTTTGCTGAAGCTCCAGTATCTTACCAAAACTCTATTGCTTAGACATCCCCTGCTTCAAGCCTACCAATTAGTACCTCTTACAGTGTTCTAGTTTCTCATTCCCCCATTATTGGGATCCTAGTTAGGTTCTACCATTGGGGCAACTTCTTCTGGTTCTAAGCTTTCTGGATCCTCCTGGTGGGGGTAATAATCATCTTCACTAGTGTAGGGTAAATGAAAAAATATGGTCAGGCTTTTTTGCCCTGCCACCGTTAGAGGTAATGATGGGCACAAGAAAGATAAAGCATGGAGCAGAGGACCATTCGGGGTGCATCAGAGAGACCACAGGACACCACCAGAGAGAGCCCAGAGAAAGGGAAGATTTGCCAGGGGCTAGGAGGCCTGCTAGCCTTCTGCCGCACCACCACATCCCCCCCCCCACGCAGGGCCCCCTTTCCCCCCTTGTACATGGTTGCCGTGCAGGAAAGATGTAATAAAAAGACTAAAAGGCTACTGAGGGCTCCAGGATTTGTTCTTGCCCATCTGCATGAATCATAGGGAACCTGCATTAGTGCCAGGCTGGCCCAGTAGGCTGGCACAACAACTATCCTTCCCTAGTAGCATTCTCTGCTCATATGATGCTAATAGCTTATGTAATATGAATTGTATGTCCACCCAGGTAAGCCAATGGGAGTCAGAAATAGAGATAAACAAATTAGCCATCCTTTTAGGATCCTATCAGTAAGGAGGGATGGAATTTCTCCTATTCAGTTAGTCAAGTTCCCATTGGAAAAGATAATACATAACCAAGATTGTCTGGCAGATCAGTTTACTCACCAGTAATTGGAAAATGGGGGACTGTCTTACCCCAGGGCAGACCTTTTAGCCAAACTGGGTGCCCAGTCTGGTATGAGAAAGAGAAACCCTTCCAGTTCCATTCTGAGTTCTGGGATGTAAGGTCGGTAGAGCCTATGCAGCTGTGCCAGGAGAGGTGCCAGCCTCTTAAAAGGGATTCTCCACTGGTGGGTTCTAAACTTCTGGTAAGTGGTGATCCTCCCACCTGCTCCCCTTTGCTACTATTGGGAGTGGTGAAGGTTGTTTCACCGTTCTTTGTGCCATCAAATGGATGTCTGTCTTTTCTAAACCAAGTTTATGTTGAGCAGCCAGAATTTGTCCAACAGACTCTCAGTCAAAGTAGAAAGCTCACCTCCTCTCAAACCCAAAGCAATGTTATAGAAAATGTTTAAAAACACCCCCAAAACATCCTCCTGTTACCAGAACCAAGCTGCCTTAGCAGTGGGAGCCAGCAGGAGCGGTGGTGCCTTTTACCCCGCGGCTCCAAGTCAGTTGTGGCAGTTACTCCTGCCCAGTAACTGCCATTTTGAATGGACCAATCAGGTACTAGGAGCTGATGGATAGGTCCAATCAGACTTGTGGATGGATTGAAAAATGGTCTAATCAGACTTGTGGATGGTACCCTGAATGAGAATATAAGCCAGGATAGGAGGGACCTAGGAAGGGGGAAAAAGAAGAAAGCGAAGGAGGCCCCTGAAGAGATCAGGAGAAGACACGACACCAGCTCACAGGAGAAGAAAGACGACACTTCCAGACTCCAAAGAGAGAACAAAGAAGTCCGTTCCTGGTCTCCGAGGAAGAAAGAAGAAAGAAGTGTCCAAGCAAGAAGAGAAGCTGAAGGACTCTGCAGAGACTGGGCCTCCGGTCCTGTCTCTGATGACATTGCCTGAAAGGAGCACCAGAGGCCCTGGGCCTGGTGTCTCAGAGACCTTGTTTATTGGTCTAACCCAACACCTCCCAAAGATGCGTTCTGGGTGAGGTGGCCGTCACTTGAGGATGCGTAAGCATTCTGTTTCCCCCATTTGTAAAATAAACCCCATGTTTGTTGTTGTTCTTATAGCCTGAAGTCTCTTGCAATTGTGCACGCAGGTGAGAACCCACAGAGTGCCCTGTCCTCTCATCAGGCGCTGTCCTTTGTTTTTAGCCTTTTGGCCTTTTGGGGCTTTTTGGTGGCTCTTGCCTCAGAGCCGAGTGATTGTACCCTCATCTGACCTGCTTTCAGTTGGCGACCACGAAGGGAGTGGACACAGGCCTCTGTTTCACTCCCAGAAGAAAAACTCCTAAGCTGGAGATTGAAACATAACGCCAAACATATTCCACAGGACCTCCCATCAGACAAAATCATCTTCCAGCACCAGACTTTACCAGATTTCCCAAACAAAACTAAAGAAAAGATATGAAGATGTACAACTGCCTAAACTAATGGTTGAGCTCATGTCTAGATCAAAACACACACACACACTCCTTTTCTAAAGTAAACCGAGCTCCTCTAAATTAGAGATGGCAGAATCCTGCTTTGTGTCCCATAATCATAATGCACTTAAGGTGATCAACTCAAGGAAAGGTCCTTTGGGTTTATCAATCACAGGTGTGATGCCCCCATACTGGGGACCAAGCTGTTACAAGGAAACAGGTGGAGGAAATGGGGGTTACCTGGGTTTGGGTCCTCACCTGGACCTCTAAGAACTCAGGACAAGACCCAAAAACAGACACACAGAGTATAACTTTTTAAAAAGGCTATTTACAAGAGTAGTGAGAAAAGAAGAGAGAGATTAACTGACCAACACGTCCTACCAGCAATGTTTTCTGAGCTGAGACACCTGGGTTCCAGTTGAAACCAAAAAAGCAAACATGTGAGGCCCACCTGTCTTCCGTGCCTACCCAGCTCCACCCCTAGTTCTCAGTTGCCTCCTTGCTCAATTAACCAGGCGCATGGTGAGCTGGGAGATATGGTCAGATGTTGGAGGCACAGAGACGGATCGGAAGAGTTCAGTGTCGCTCCCTGGCGGAAGTCACCAAGGCCAGCCTAGTTCTAACATTACACTGCGGATTACCACTCCAGTGCTGATCAGGAATTTCCAGGTTGGTTTAAAATCTCATTTTGGAGAGAGGCTTAAACTATAATTAGCTTAGATAATATGTCTGGTGGGGCTTGGCATTAATGACTATTTGGGGTGTGTTGTTTCTTTATGAGTAGTGGTGAGACTAACCAGTGGCTATGGAACCACACAGCTCTGTGTGCCCCTTTGCCTAGTCTTGTATAAATGACTTCTCTCTGAACAATAGTTCTACTGATGTTGTACTGTTGAAATGGGATCGTATATAAGAAACTTTCATAAATTCTAAAAGAAAAAAGTGTTAATGACCCTTTATGGGGGCAACTGTTATCTCTATCCTTAATGAAAGAAGGAAACCTCTTTCACACTAAGCATTTTATTTGAGGATGCAAATAGGGTATTAACAGAGGAGGAAATGAACAACTTCTTTAGGGCCAGCTCCCTGGAGGCAGCAATTATCAAGAACAATTAAGCAGAGGTTTTACCCCAAGGCCAGAGAGCTCAGAGTCCTAGCTGCTCACTATCTCTGACATGAATTCCACTGACAGCTTTGGAGAGAAGAGGATTACCTGGCAGAGTCCCCATCAGAGGCTGGGATATAAAAAGCTGCAGTTTTTGCAATAGAGTTATTATATCCTTGAAACATGGTTCTGTCTGTTTTGTGCTGAATTCAGAGAGCTGGCTTTGTTTACTTCTCTTGAATCGTGAGAGTCTGCATTTGGGGTGGCTAATTAATATCCTCATTGGACTTGGATGTTTTAACACCGGAGACATGAGGTAGATAATCAGTGGGGTTCAGTTCCTAAATAGGACTCTTCTGGAGCACAAAGGAAATAGTCCTGTGCTCCTCTAGGTTTTTCTAAGCTGGCAAATAATCAGGTAATCAACAAGCATATTGAAAAGAGAAAAAGACAAAAAAACATCTTTAATATATCATGCATACCTCCTATATACATGGGAGAGGTTCAGTAACACAGAGTAATTCATCCGCATGACTTCAAACACCATCTTAAATAGCTCATTTAAACAGAGGAGGTTGGGAGAAGAAAGGAGAAGGTCTGCTAAGGAGGTTACCAAGGAAGACACAGAAAACAAAAGTATGCAGAATTAAGTCCTGCCTTCACTGAAAAGAAATAGAGAGACTAGGTCTTCCTGGTAGAGTGAGAGAGACTCCCTTACCGGACAGTTCCTTCTTTATGAAAGCAAATGTCTTTCAGAAAAGGGCAACCTCCATCCAGCCTTCAGAGCCTCTCTATGAAACCTACCTATGCCAAAAAGACATATTTTAGGAGCAGATTTTTGCTATCCTAGAATTCCAAGGAACTAAATAGCTACTCTGTGCCAGACATGGCATACCACATTTGACTTCCAAAATATTCTATCCTCATAAGGTTATGGTGTAGATTTAACATTTTTCATGACTCCCTAGCATAAAAGACTTGCTAAAAGCATAGCATTCCACTAAAGAAACAAATATAGTCAAATATGCCTTTCCCTACCCCCAATCCTAACTCTAACTCTAAAAGATATTTTCATCAAGTATATTTTCACTCAGTCTAAATCAGATGTGCAATAAAAGTAAACTCCTTCTGTTCTTTTGCTGATTTTTTTCCTTCTCCTCTGATAATGATTTAAAATTGTCAATTTGTGGATAACTATCTCTTTTGGCTTTCAACAGAGGTTATGTTTTGCTCATATGCTCAGTGTTTTATGTTTTCTTTCCTTCTACCTTCTCCTTTTCTTTTCTCCAAGTAATCATGCAAGTAGAAAACCCAGCATTCGCAATATTGTCTACATTCATCTGGTCTCTATGTGTCTTATATTTCTCCCTGTACCACAGATGGTCTCAGAGAGAGATTGTCCAGGGAAGAAGCATTCCATATTCTACTAGTGCCATCTGACCTACTTTCTTAAAAGTTGCTCTCTATCACTTCCACCACATTCTTTTGATTCTAAGTGTTCTCAGACAGGGTGAAAGATACCTCAGGATCCCCAAACCTGTCCATTATAGCTGGGTTCTGTCATCTGCTGCATTAAGACAAAAACATACTCTAGTGTGTAACATCTTCAATGGAAAATAACGTTAATGCAATTAGTGTGCAATAAAGAGAAAAGAAGGAAAAGAATAGATAAAATAATTTCCACATGAAACACCCAAAGTTACCCATCCTCTCGTGGGTGAATGCCCAGCCAAAAAGGGTTGTCCCAAAGCTGAGCCACTGAGGCCTGAAAACTGGCCACAAGTCTAAGGCACCTTTTGGTGGGGACCCCTAGGAGATTGGCAGAAGGGCCAGACAAGTCTGGAAGGAAAAGAGCATCATCACAAACAAGAAAAAGTCTGCCATTGTCAGAGACCCACATATGTTTTAAGTATCTCCTTTCATGTCCCCCAAGCCCCTGGTACAAGGCCAAGGTCAAGGACACACAGCTCCTTTACATGTCTCTCTGCTCATGTGCCTCCTCCAGGTCTCCTTCTTGATCTCCATCTTCTTCCTCCCTTCCCCCAGGATTCTGTCTCTCCAGCTTCTCCTCCCCCCTGCTCAGCTCCACCCTTCATTGGGTGGGGCAGGGAAACTGGAAACTCCCCTTTTACATAAGGAGAAGGAACTAGGTACCACCTTTTTATGGAGGCATATATGATGTAAGTTTTTAAAAAAATGATTTATTTTTATTCATGCGTACCAGAACTGGGGTGTAGGTCAGAGGGGTGGGGGCCACTGAGTGGATTCACCAGAGACAGAGACAGAGTGGGAAGCAGAACAGGCAGATCTACTGTAATACACTGCTGAGGGGAGCAGCGGTCGAGACAGGAGAGGTCTGCTGGGCCATGTGGGTCAGCTCCCTGGCCAGCAATCAACTACATAGTGCTGAGAATTAACTACATAGTGCTGAGAATTTCTCTTAGCTCAAGACAATCCACATGCCAAAGTGGCATATTTGGGGGTCACATCATCTGCTTTTCCTTACCAGGAAAGCCACAGTGGTCTAACTATGTTTCTCTCCTTACTTTTCTCTCACTGATCAGACCCCCTAACTAAACAGCAATCCTTATGGAGGGGACCAGGTACAGTTTCTACTTGTTTCTGAGTAGTGTTTCTGTTCCTTGATAACTTGCTAAAATGCAAACCAATCACATCCTCCAGCAGGAATCAGGAGTCAGACCATCCTGTTGGTACAAAAAGCCTGACTCACAGCCCATGTTTTTTCACTCTTCCCAGGTACAACCTCAGTAAGGCCGTGACTAGCACAGGGTGTTTTTCTCCCTCAGGCCATGAGTGCACAGAACTAATACATCTCATTCATCCAGCTTTGAGTTTTCTGATGACGTTCAGCCATATCTATAAGCCTAGAGTGGGAATTCCTCTGTTACCAATGGGATGAAAAGCTAGCAATTAAGTGTGGGGAAGTCACATTGCATGTTAGATGTAGGGTGGAGCACATCATTGAGATTATCTTTGGACAGTACGAACCCATTGGCATAGCTTGTCTTTTCTGCTCCTTCTGTGGCATAGGAGACATCCCAAATATGTCCCAGTGAACTGAGAAGCCATCAAGAAAAGTGTGAGTTTCAGAATTAATTCTTATCATGATCTTTATCACTAAACTAATTGAGATGAATAATCTCTATCCCCAAGCACCAATCTGGAACGAGAAAACCCACTTTGAAAGGTGTTGACGTATATGAGAGATGTATTTTATTTTAGCCTAGCTTTCTACTGTACCCATAAGACATTCTGAATTATCTGGCTATAATTTCAGGTGAAACTATACCCAGAATATTCCAAAGTTAATAAATTCCAGGTGCTGTCCCTACATAATCTAAAGGTTGTTTTTAATGAAACCCCTCTTTATTAATTATAGGTTTTAGAGGTGTAGGAAAAGGAAAGTAATTTTCACCCTACTCTACATTTGTGGTTGAGATAACCCTGTAATAAAGGACAGATGGACAGGAAAAAATTCAAACACAAATTTAATGATACAGATACCTACTCGACAGCTCAAAAAGACTCTCGAAAAAGAGTAACTCTCTGAAAGGTACCCACTTAAAGAACAGCTTCAACTGAAGACAAAAGCTTTTGGCAGGTGGGAGGCCGGTTATAGAGAGAGGGTTACCAGGGAAGGCATAGTAAACAGCATGTTTGTCATACTGATTTAAGTTGCTGGCTTCATTGACAAAAGTTTCTGGGGATTTGATCATCTTCCTCATCCTGGTAGGAAGGCACCTTTCCACAGAGGGAGGCACCCTTACAAATTAAAAAGAAAAAAAAATTATATTAGAAATGCAAATATTTCTCATAAAAGGGTATTTTTACTCAGGGTTCAGATTTTTGCTTATTTTTCTGTTTCTTGAAAATAGATTATTTTCTTAAAAATAGTCCTTAAGTGCACGAGGCATATTTTGGGATGGTATATTCTGCCCTCCTTCAGAGTTCTCTTTTCTGAAGCATCTTAACTGGTTTGAATGTACTTTGATGTTGCTAAAGGCTCAGTGCTACCCAAAGGGGAATGTATCTAGGGTCAGTTTGTATGGGATTATCAAAGACTTTGTGCCCACGGGAGTTTCACTTCTGCTATAAAAGTTACGAATGTCTTGCATGCTGAAGAACTAACATGACAACATGTGTTCACTCAAATTATAACATTATATTCATCAGAGTTCTTCAGAGAAACAGACCTCATAGGAGATCGATGGATGATAGTTAGCTAGCCAGAGAGATGCAGACATAGATGCATAAGGAGAGGGAGAAAAGAGGAGGTGGAAAAGAAGAAGATTGAAGAAGAAGTAAAAGAAGATTTATTATAAGGAACTGACTCCTATTATGGTAGACTAGAGTGTTAAAATCTGCAGTCTCAAAGCTGCACCTCCAGGAAACCCAATGTCGTAATTCTTAAGGACAAAGGCCGGAGAACCAGGGAAAATGATGATACAGATTCCAGTCTGGGTCTGCAAACCTGAAAACCTCGAGTGTCCAAGAGCAGAAGGACATCTCAGTTTAGTAATCAGTCAGGGAAGAACAAATTCCTCCTTCTTCCACCTTTGTGCTAGTCAGGACCTTGATGGATTAGATGATGCCTACCCCCATTGGGAAAAAAGTAAATTTCAGTGATGATCACAGACAGCACTTTATTACTAGCTTATCAGCTCTTACTCTCATAATCCTATGAACAGAAAATAAACAAAGGGAGAAAAGGACTAAGGAAGAGAGAAGAAAGAGAAAAAAAGATGGGAGGGAAAAGGAAGGCAAAGAAGGAGAGAGGATAAAAGAAAAACTTGGAAAAGTAATGAAATGAAATGATTGCTTAGGCAAATCTCTCAAAACTAAATCTTAGCTCTAGATATTTAAACATTCTAAATAGCATTGATTATGTATATGAGAACCTCCTCTTCTCTATTAGAAGACAACTTCCTTAAAGCAAGACGTAACTTTGCTAGCTTGATCATTTTTGTTTTCTTAATGTATTTCACAGACATGTGGATAATAAATTGAAGGACAGAATGAATAAAGGAATAAATGATTAACAACTGAACACATGAAAAGGAGCAAGGGCTTAGAAAAACATAATCATTATCTAAAAAGGAACTGTTACCAATCTGCATCAGACCAAGGACATTTTAGGTGTGTTATGACTCCCTGTGCAAAGTTCTACAGCTCAAAAAATAACTATTTCACTGCCTATCAAAAAGCCTGAAGTTTTCCATTAGAATTCATTGCTTTAGCCTCAAGGGCTTTTCTGCCTTCAAGGGTTGTCTGTTAAATTACAGATATCTCTGGGATATATAAAATGTGAAGCTATTATCAGCTGGAACCTCAGGGGGGATTAGTTGATGGTTGGTTGTTGGGGACGCGTGTGCCTAGGAAGAAAAAGAGGGGAGAAAAGGAAGGACCTAGATTAATTGAACGTTTAATAGCTCAGGTGTTTTACTCATGCTAGCTCCTTTTATACTAAACGCAAAACAGAAGCACTGTGCAGTAGTGATTATCATATTTTTACACAGAGGAATCAAATTTATAGAGGTTAAATCGCAAGCAAAGTTGGAATTTGAACGGGGGATTTGTCAGACTGTTTCCTGGGGTGGCAGAGCCCACAGCCAAAGGCCAGGAGGAAATTTCAGGTCCTGAAAATCAATAATTTTATTCATAACTGGAAATACTATGACATTTCATGGCTTCCCTCTTTGAAAGGCAACTAACCACTTGTATTGCTTCCTGGGCTGCTGTGTAACAAAATAACCACAAATTGGATAGCTTAAAACAACCTAAGTTTATTGGTTCACAATTCTGGAGACTCGAAGTTCAAAATCAAGATGTTGACAGGGCCGTGATCTTCCTGGAGCCTTTCAGGAAAGATTCTTCTTTGCAGTTTCCAGTTTTTAATATCCTCATGTTCGCCTTGATTTGTGCAGCATAACTGCAATTGTAATGGGGTAATCCTCAAGGGAAGGAGGGAGGTTTTGGGTTCCCTGACACACCCAAGGGAGGGTGAAGCTGAGCAGAGAGGAGAAGCTAGAAAAGATGAAGCTGGGGAGAAGGAAGGATGGAAATCAAGAAGGTGAAGAGCAACACCCGAGGGAGGCACATAGAGCAGAGAAACGTGAAGAAGCTGCTCTTGCTTCTTTGGACCTGTACCAGGAACTTGGGGAAAAGAAGACACTTGAAAAAGATAGAGACGTGGGTGAGAGAACTGTGGGGAGGCTGACAATGCCACCTTTACCTTGACTTGTGTTTTGATTTTGCTCCTTTCGTCCCAGACTGGCCTGGCCCCTCCTGTCCCTTTCCTATGGGTCCCCGCCAGAAGGTGCCTTAAACTTGTGCAGGCTTTTGGCCTCAGTGGTCCTGCTTTGGGCCAACCCTGTTTGAATGGGTATTTACCTATGAGGGGATGGGTAATTTGGGGTATTTAATTGGAAACTATTTTAACTGTATTCTTTTTCTTCTCTTTATTGAACGTAACTGTATTGAAACAATTTTTTGCTGAAGATATTGTGCACTAGAGTGCATTTTGTCTTGATGCAGTGGATGGCAGAACCCACTTAGAGTGTGCAGGTTGGGGAGGGTCAGGTCCCAGGGTGCCCCTCACGCTGCCCTGTACCGCAATCCTGTCTCCATCGCACAAGACTGACATTTCTGTCTTGCTCTTCTCTGTGTTTCTATTTTATCTTTTTTTTAAGACTTATTTATTTATGCATACAAGAGCTGGGGTGTATGCCAGAGGTGTGGGGGGCGGTAATAGGGTTCGCCAGAGACAGAGGGGAGCAGAAGAGGTGGCTTGGCTGAAATACACTGCTGAGGGGAGCAGCGGGCTAGGCAGGAGAGGTCTGCTGCTCCACGTGGGTCAGCTCCCTGGCCGGGGCTCGAATTTATGCCACAGTGGCTGCCAATAGCGCCATAATGTTGAGACTTAACCCCTTAAGCCACCAGGGAGGCCCTGTTTTATCTTCTTGCAAGGAAATCAGTCATATTAAATCAGAGCTCAAAGTGTTAAGAATGATCTAATTTTAATCATATGATGAAGCAAAGAACTTATTTCCAAATAAGGCCAATGTTCATAGCCATGGAGGTTAGGGCTTTGGCATTGATTTGGGGTTACACAATTCAACCTGCAGTATCATTTATTTTATTTATCCTGCAATTAAACTTATACATATACATACACTTTCAACAAGTGAGTCTGTCTCAGTGGAAGATAGAGAAAAAGTGAGCAATGTAAAAAGAAGAGTCAGAATTTACTTCTTTAAAGAAGGTAATTTTATTGTCATTCTGGAGTCAAGGAAAGGGGCTCTGATATTTGTATTCACTCAAGACAAAGAGCTCCAGAGGGATTAGTGCCTATGAAAAGCTTGGCTGTGTTTAGCAGATGAATAAAGCATTGAGCAAAGCCTTCCTGGCCATATTTCCAAACAAAGCAAGTCGGTCTATTGCCATTTTTGGAGATGAGAATGCTTCAAATGAGATTACCCCTGCATTGAATCCAGGTTGCAATTGGAGATGATTTATCCTTCCAAATGACCAACCTATTTGCAAGACCCTCTAGAGTGATTGGCTTTCTATTGCACATTTGTAGTTTTCTCATTTATGGTAAGTCAAAGTTCTAATATACATAGCTGGAGCAAAAGTGCGTTCAGTTCTGCCTTCAAAAGATAGTCTTAAGGAGATCCTCCCTGGTGGCTCAGTGGTTAAGCGCTGCGCTATGGAGTGGTTGGCAGCGGCAGCATGAGTTCAACATCGCTGCCGCTGCCCCCCTCAGCAGTGTATTTCCGTTGATCTGCCTGTTCTGCTCCCCACTCTGTCTCTGGTGAACCCTCTCACCACCCCACATCTCTGGCCTGTACCCCAGCTTGTATGCATAAATAAATAAATTTTTTAAAAAAGATAATCTTAAGGAGGTCTAAGGCTCCTGAATTTTTCAATTGTTTAGTTTCTTTTTTCTTTGTTTTTGCACTTGTAGTGCAGAGATTTCAGAGGCTCTGATGGCTGATACTGGTTTATCCATTCTATGAGCAAACCATATACACACTCAAGATCTTTGGTGTATGAAATTGAGATGATAAGCAATGTAGAGAATATTTCCTAAGTGATTCTTCATAATAATAGTAATAACAATAAAAATTATAATAATATAGTAACTTAACAATAGATGATTAGTCACAGCAAACAATGGAGCAGAGTCTTTGGGGCACTCCTGCAGGCTCAGCACTTTTTCTCAGCCTTGTCACACCTCCTCCCTTCCCCCTTCACTGGTCTGATTCTAAGGCTGACATTTGAGATGATGGCAGAGTCTATCTCCCAATCAAAATGCTTTCTTGGTATTTCCCTACAGACGTTCTTGCTTTACCACCTCTTTTGACAGTGCCTTTCTGTGAGAAAATGGCACCTACTTCCAGAGAAATGTCAGCAAAATAGGCAATTAATATGAGTTGTCAGCACCTCTCGGGGTCAGAAGATTAGAGCTAGCTCTTCAAGTATTATTAGAATTCCATCTCGAACACTGTGCACTTCAGAGGGTAAATGAGCTCCTGAAAAAAGACAGTAAGAAGATGGAGTCAAGATAATCCTATGCACCAACACATGTGTGAACTTGTACGCAAGAATGTGCACACACATATTACTATTGCCTGGTATTTTACTTTGATTCAATACAGGCTTTATTAATATATATATTTTTTAATATTTATTTGCACATTTAAGCTGGGGTGCAGGCCAGAGATGTGGGGGCGGGGAGGTGAAATGGTTCACCAGAGACAGAGTGGGGAGCAGAACAGGCAGATCCACTGAAGTACACAGCTGAGGGGAGTAGCGGGCGAGGCAGGAGAGGTCTGCAGCACCATGTGGGATTCTCCCCGGCTGGGTTTTGGACCCATGCTGCAGTGGCTCTGCATAGCGTCATAGTGCTGAGACTTAACCGGTTGCACTACCAGGGAGGCCCATTAATATGTTTTATTATGTTTTGAATGATATGATGTTGTATTGTATTAGACATATTATCAATCATTTTATTGTATTTTCAATATTTTCATAATGATGGTCCTGTGCAGGAAGAGATGAATAGCAACAAGGCAGACCCAGGCCCTCACAAAGCTCACTATGCAATACAAGGATTATGGCAGGCACACAAATAACTCTAAGGAAGAGAGCTCACTCACCAGAGGCCAAGGTTCCCCTCAACCTGACCTACCTTAGATAGACCACTACCTGTCTCTATACCTCTGACATCCCTCTGACTTGATCCTTACAGAATCCAAATGGCCTAAACACAGATATCTCTTCTTTCTCTTTTCTTAAAGCATTTACTTTAGAAAACCTGCAATTGTGAATTCTTTTTCTACCTTTTGAGATGTAAATCTTTTAAAAAACACCTCTCAGCACTTTTATAACCCATGATTATCTTACTCAAGGACTTGAGGCTTTTCTCTGAAATGTCTTCCTTTTGGGTTTAGGCCTGTCAACAAGCACAGATGCCTGATGAGTTTCCCTCTCAACTGTCGTTCTTAAAAAGCTCTCTGACCCTTGTCTCTGTCAGACTGCATTCTCCTTTTTCTTGCCATAAACTTCAGTTATTTCTTCATCTCTGTTAAATTTGTCCAATGGCATTTTTGCTTTGATTGCGCTAAGGTTTATGTCCTGAAAAGTTCAATGTCAGAGGAATGTCCATCTTGCTGGGGGAAATTATGGAAAGTCTTGAAGCACTGTATGAACTTAAGCCAAATATTTGAATGTTAATGAGTGGTATTTTCAGAGAGAAAAGTGGAGGAAGAATAAGGGGAAGCAAAGTAAGCAAACATAAAAAAATCATCAGTGGGTTAACTATTGATTCAAGAAACATATTTTACAAAAAGGAAAATTCATTAAAACTAAATTTTGGAATGGGCGGAAGAACAAAACAGGTGTTCTCCAAAGAAAACATAAAGACTGCTAACAGGAACATGAGAAAATGTTCACCATCACTTACTATTAGAAATGTAAATGAAGACTACAGTGAGATACCAACTCACCCCTTTGAGAGTGACCCACATGGTAAAGACCAGAAACAAGAAGTACTGGGAAGGTTGTAAAGAGAAGAAATACTTCCTACACTGCTGCTGGAAATGCAAACTGGTTAAGCCTTTATCAAAAGCAGTATGGAGGTGTCTGAAAACATTAAAAATGGTTCTGCCATTCGACCCAGTAATTCCACTCCTAGGCATCTAACCCCAGAATTCAAAAACACTAATTCAAAAGGAAACTTGTACTCCCATGTTTATTGCTATCTACTATAGCAAAAGTATGGAAACAACCTAAATACCCCAACAAATAAGACAATATGACTGGAGTTTTGCCAGTCAAATATGTTCACCTCAGCCTTAGTATTTAAAACTTTGATGGAGCATGGCTACATAGACATGGTTGATTGCCCACATGACTGACCTTAGCCTTGAATTCCTCCAGTTGTTGAGCTAACAAATATGCCCCAACCCTCTACCACCACCATACATCAAATTGTTAGATAGAATATCTGGTGTAACTCAAGATCCCAGGTTAAAAACCTACTATCAGGAAAGACATACCAAGGACTTATATATTTTCTTTTCAATGATCTGTGGTGGAGGGATCTTTGTGCAATGCATCTCTCTGCATTTACTGGGAAAGGCTGGGGATAAACCGTTGAATAAATGATGTCTTCCTCAATATTGGAAAAGAATGCATTGAACTTGTATTTTCTCCTCTGTATATTCTCTTTCCTTCTATCCCAATCCTTTTTTTATTGTCCTTCTCTATTTTACCTTTGTCAATATTATATGCCTTCAGTAGCCTTGAACTATTCATGATGACCCAGTAATTTATGCAGAACAGAGACAAATCTTCCTCCTTCTTGCAGAATCTTAGAAAATACTTTTATCTTGTGCTTTTGTCCAATATGATTAGGAGAGGGAATATAGCCTTTCAAATGCAGCTCAAAGACATATTTTTTTCCATTTATATCGACTGATTTCCTTTCTAATAACTGCATTTTTTTCTTCTAAAGATTCATTATGTTTGAAGAGATGGATAAACCCATCTCTCCATTTTCATAATATTTTATCAAGGAAATCATTCAGTGCTTATACAGAACTTTGATGTAAAATAGTCAATCAACATAAGGTAATCTTTTAATCAGTTTTTTTGATTTTCAGACTGTGGATGCTGGCTCTGAGAGAGAGGTGCCTACATCCCAAATTTCACAGGCAGTAGAGTAGATGGTCACCAAATGAGTTTCCTACAGCCTACATCGCAAATAAAGAGAAGAAAAAACTATCAGCATTACCCTGTCATCCATGGACTCTATAAAATGCCCTACAATAAAGGGTAATGTAGACAGACAATCACTGGGAATGTCAGATAATGAAAAAGGGAGAAAAAAGGGTCTAGATTAATGAAAACCCTACAACAAACTGAGCTGCTTTGCACTGCTAAGCTGTAGTCCATTAGAAGACCCCTTTTTTGAGGTGTTCTCAACTATTCATATTTCTTTCCACATAAGCTATATGCAATGTGGTGGCTACTTACACTACTTATTAACCACTTCTCCTTTGTCAGCCATTGGATCGGATTATATTGAAGTCCCTTATTTGAGTGTGACAAGTAACAGTTTTTCCCAATGAGTAATGAGCAAAAGTAATATGTATCAGTTCAAGTAGGAGAGTTAATTGCTTGTGCAGACCCTGGAAGCTTTCTCTTTCCTTCTTATGACAACCTTTTATTTCCAGACAGTGATTCCTACATCAGCTTGGAATGTAATAATAATGAACAATGCAATGAGAGTAGTGTCTGCCAACCAGAGGTTGACAAATAGCAAAGTGCTTTAAGTCAATGATATTCGGTGTTTTACAGCAGTGTGACCTAGTCCGTCCTCCCTGATATAGACACATCATGAGAAATTATAAGTGAAGAGAACCCAGCAATTATCAGAATTAAAATTTGCTTATTTTCTAAAACTTGAACCCCAAGAATGGCAATGTAAAGGTGGTTTCTCTCTGTGCTACAGAATTAGAATTTGCTTATTCAAATTGTGTTAATTACATGTCATAGTGAAGAATTGTGAATACCACCTCATTCAAGTATACCTCCAAATATGCCAGCCAGTTCTATAATTCCATTATTTTATATGTTTCTAAGGACTATCAAAAGGTAGGTGATATGATCAATACATCATACGATCAATGCTTCTTTCTGAAGCATTACAAGCAAACAGGAGAGATGGTTATTTAAAGGGAATGAAAGTGTTATTGGATTTTTATGTTTATTGTAGAAAGTATGTGGATGGGTTCCTAAGGCCGCCCATTTTCTATCCGCACTGCTCTTAAATGCCACAGCTATGAAACTTATTACATTTCTTTTTCTTTTTTTGCTAATTTCCTGGAAGTATAATTTTTCACTATATTTTAACTAGCCTGACATTTAACTTGTTTTTTAGCCCATAACCTGTTACAAGGAGTTAAGGTAACAGAAAAACAACAAGGCAAAAAGACATTCACTTAATTTTTTCAGTGATTAGTCTTCGACGGGAGGATACGTCCCTGGATAGCTAGTCCTAAAAGCTGAGGCATAAACTTGGTGAGGTAGACTAGGAAAAGGATTATATGTGACCAATTAAAAACACACATCTCTTAATTACAGAAATGTTTAGAGCAAAATCATCAGTTTGTGCAGGATGGGTTGTGTGCAGGCACACATGAAATGTGGTTAGATTTAAAGGTTTTTAATAGGACTCTACCAGTAAGATAGAAACTACGGAAGCTCCTGTGCTGTGTGACTTGAGATAATGGGGGTTCCCTTTTAACCTCTGCATTCATCTAATACATACCTTAGCTGTCAAATTTAGAAGACATCTTTTACCAAAGTTAATCCATTTGTAGACACCAAGGGGAAAATCTACATATGCATTATTGCTGAAACAGGTCTCTGTTAAGCCTCCTAAGGTTCAACATTTTGACCCAAATCATGCAAATAAATGAGCAATAATGACAAACTGTAGATATGGCAGGTGAGCTTTGGAACCTGCAACATGATTAATGACAGGGTTTCTGGAATGGGTGGGAAATGCCATCACTAAGGAACTGTCAAATGGCCTAGAGAGCAGATCACATACATATTACCCTATCAGTTTACCACACCATGGAGAGCCCTGGCTTGTAGAGTTGAAACAGTTGTTTAAAGTAAATGAGCAAGAAAACCATCCAATAATCATCATTATGACAAGCGTTCTCATTAGAGAGAGACATCCCATCTCAGCACTGTCATTTTCTAATACTGAGGCATGAAGCCAGTTTATTCATTTAATAAATATTTATTAAGAATCTACTGTGTGTCAGGCACTGGGAGCATTTTGTGGAACAGATAAACAAGCAAGAGACATGTTATTCGCCCCTACACACACACAAGTTTACAGACTAATACAAGGGGGACAATATCAATCAGAGAGCCAACAAACAATTTGGGGGGATTTAATTGAGATAAAAATTATAAAGGATGGGATATTGTGAGAGGAAATGACCTAGTTAGACCCTTCTCTATAAAATAGGGGTCATACCATTAGTTATCTCCCTGGACAACTGTGACAGTTAAAAGTGATAGTACATATATTAACAGCTGGTATAAAATAAGGGTGGCATATTGCTCCCCTCTTTCTGATTTCTCTAGTCTTCTAAATACAGAGCATTGGTTTTCAGATCCCTTTCCTACTTATTGCTGGATTCTGATGTATTATAGATGTTGATTATTAGGAAGAAATGCTAATGGTCCCCTTTGACCTGTATGCTACATTCTTCGCTGCTCTCAGTCAAGGCAGGTACAATTTCCCCTCTTGCTTGATCCCCATTGTTGCATTATTTTAACAAAAGCTGCTATTTGGCAAACTCCTTTCCCCATCTTCCCACACAGCAGAGTTTAGATCTTGCCTGAAAACATATTTAAGATAAAAGAAAGCTTCAGTGAAAGTTGTCACAAATACATTCTGCAAATACAGTGTTTAAGACAGAAACCTCACAATAAACATCCATCGAAAGAGGGAAATTGCAACTGTGTGGGAAATAGAAGAAACTAAATTATAGAAGATGGACTGAAACTCAGTGGTAGACACAGAATTCTCATTTAGTCTCCATCTAAATCTCGTTGAGGTGAATGAATAATGAAACACGGGCAAATGAGGAAGTTTAATAACTCACTTTTTAAGAATTCACAGAGTTTCTTGGGAAGGCTAGTAGAATAAAGAGCCTGTTTTTTAAAAAGAGATTTTTTTGTGTGTGCTTTTAATTTTGAAATTGTGTGAGACGCACACCATGTTGGGCTGCCAGTTACAAGATAAGCTGTCAGTAACTGTCAATGCGTGGGAAGGGTGTTTGGAAAAGTTAGTGCAGGTTGGGGTCTTTTGTTCTTCAAAGATTAAATAGTTCTCTTTATTATTAAACCGTCATGCTTAGGAACTGTGCTGTGCTTCATCATTTATATTTTCAATGGAGGCATCTCACGTGGGAGTGGGGTGTGCATTTAAAAGAGAGTTGACCTCTTGCCCCTCACATGACAATTACTAGGGCTGTGGGAATTGATCTTGCAGCCGAGACATCTCATACATACTTGGTAGCATCCTATATATATATGGGTATATGATGTCATATGTACACATGGTGGTTACCATGGATATGAGAATCACCTGAAATCTAGACGTCGTGTATATGCTGCATGGTGACATCATTTCCATACCTGATGTCATGTATACACATAGTGATGTTCACGGAAGTGGGGATTGAATCTGAAACCTACGTGTGAACCATCACCATACCATGTTCAGACTAACTGAAAGAAACTGTTTCTGAAGCTTGAGGCCTAAGGAAAGATATTTTAATCTTCTGGTCAAGTGAGGCATTTCGAAAATAAGTGAACCTTAAGGGGCTATCTCTGCTTCTGCTGGTATTTGGAAAGCATAGTAACTAACCCAAAAGAACCATAGATAAAGATTTTCATTTTTTATAGCAGTGTTCCCAATGTGTGGTATGCCTTAGGGAAAGGATGTGAAACATAAAGCAGGAAGGAAAGAGATGTTTTATGACCATGCAATGTAAAATGCTTCAGCTCCTAAGGGAATCCAGTTGCTGGCATATAGGAAAAGCTTGGAGTGAGAATAATAGAGGAGTTTTGTTTCACTTACTCCCATCTACTCATTACTCTCTGTCCTTTACACTAGAATAGAATTCTCAAATGAGAGAAAAATGAGATTCAGGGGAAGAAATGAGAGTAAAATTGGGGTCCATTCCAAAGGAAGGGTTTCTATGCCTTCAACCTAGGCCAACTTCCAGATGGAAGGTGGTGAGCCAGATAGATATATTCATGGGGTTGGAAAGCAGAGAAGCTGGTATCTTGCATTAGGGCAGCAAAGGTGGCTGGGGGAGATCATAGGGCCTGGTCTGCCTTGGGCACAGCAAATAAAGGGATGCAGTGTCTGACAAGATTTCAACCACAGCAGTAAGCCAACTAGGAGTCTGCTTTTTATCATCACCATGTGCAAGCTATGCTAAAATATCAGTAATAAAATGCTTCTTCCAGATAAAAATATTTTCTTAGTCTAAGTCCTAAATAATAGCTTCAGTGAATGTTCATTTTTAATAATATAAATATAAGTTTACAGTTAGTTCATACTTTAAATACCAGTGGTCCTTTGATAAATACTGTCTTCTAGTAGAAGTTATTCAGAGAAATCCCACTATTCATTCTGGCTCTGTAGTGGGTTAATGGTGCTCCCTGTCCTCAAGGAAACACCCATGTTCTAATTCCTAGAACCTGCATGAATCACCTTATACTTAAAAATGGTCTCGCAGATATCATTGTGATGAGACCATCCTGGATTATTGAGGATTATTTTCCCTAAATCCAATTACAAGTACCTGTGTGTATGGTGTACAGGAGAGTAACCACAGAAGAGGCGAGGCCAGGCGAAGCTAGAGTCAGAGGGTAACCAAGTCCTGAGCCCAAGAATGCCGATGGCCTTCAGAAGCTAGAAACAAAAGGGACAGGACTTCCCCTAGGGCCTGTGGTGGGTAACTTGAGCATTCTGAACTACAGGAGAATTCATGTCTATTGCTTTAAACCATCAAGTCATTTGATACAACAGCCCTAGGGAACTCTAGAACACTGACTCCACATATTGAACTACAAGCAACTGCATTCCTAGAGTAACTTTGTGAAGGGTCCGTGATCCCAACCCCTCAGCAGTCAAGGGCGCCATATTACAGTGAAGCAGGATATCTGAAACAAAGAACAATGACATGGTGCCTGGAATGACCAGGAAAGAGAACTTGAATTATTTCACTTCTACCATTGCATGGACTAAAGAAATTTTTATTTGTGCTTAAAATTTAAAAGAGTTTAACAGTGTGTGAAGTATGACATTTTTGTTAGAGTATAATTTTATTTCATGCATGCAATAATTTACTGAATTTAAATACTATATTTAGCATTGAAATTTTCATATTTTATTGTGTTTATTATTAAACTATATTATCATATCAGTAGAACAACATTTGTTCTAAATTTCTCCAAAAACACATTAGTGTAATTAGAAAATACAAATCCATCCTTCTTTTTGTGTTGATATGTGCATTATTTTTTTTCTGTTATGACTATATATACGTTTAATAAAACACATAGCTTCCACTATTTGTTTTTCCTGAACATTATTATTATTCATGTCATTTCATGATTATTACTGAAAAACTGATAACATATAAAGGAGGAATTTAAATTGAGCCCTCTGGGACACAACTATGATAGGCATGCCAGCTATTGGCCTGATGTATGTTAGAATCCAAAGGCAGGGTTGCAGCTCAGGAGGAAATGGCAGTGACCCTCCTTGGGTGGATGACTTTGCAATTACAGAAGCAGCCCTTGTTATTAGGAGACAGATTTCCATGTGTCCCAAAGTGGTAATAACACAACTATGAAAGTCATCAGATGTGTAGATAGCGCTAGGGTAAGTTTCAAAAATTAAAGTCCAGGATAACACAAGACATGCTGGCCCTAGTGGGTGCTGGTGCAGCCAGATATAAGGAGCTCTCCTTTCCTATTCACCACTGACATCTTTGTAAGTCCTCTCAAATTCCATAAGGAAGGGAGCCTCCCTGGTGACCTAAGGATTAAGTCTCAGCACTGTCACCTCTGCAGGCTAAATTTGATCACTGGCAGCAGAACTCTCCTGTCTCTCCCACTCCTCCCCTCAGCAGTATATTTCGATAGATTTGCCTGTTCTGTTCCCTACTCTGTCTCTGGTGAATCCTCCTCCCCACCCCTGCACCTCTGACCTACACCCCAGTTCTTCTATGTAAAAATAAATAAATAATCTTACAAAAACTCCATAAGGAAGGGAGTGGTGTAGGGTATCCAACTAACTGAGAATATATTTCTACTGCCTTTGTAGACTAAAATTTAAAAGTAGAAGTTTAGCTAAGTTAAAGGAAACTAAAGTTATTTTCCTAGTTTTTCTTCACTGTGGACTAGAATTAATATGTTTAATATACCTTTACCAAAAGCATACACTGAGATATAGGCTATGTGACCCACCTGAGGTCTCACAAGTGATTCAAGAAGGCTGAGATTCTCACCCAGGTCCCCCACATCTACCAGGTTACATTATTGCTCTGGGAACTGCTGAGGGTTATGATTCATGGAAAAAGAATAAGCTGGGACTATTTCAGGGGACCAAGTGTTGACCCCGGAGTTTTATAATTATTTCTTCCTCAACTTTAGTTTACTTTTTCTCCTCAGTTGATCTTGGAGGAGCAGGATGTTTCAGTGACAAGTCGGATTCATGCTCAGATGAATGAACTCTAGTCTGAATCAAAGTTCTATCTCCCGTCTGCTGTGTAACTTTGGGGAGGTTTCCCTACCTTGCAATTTCCTCTTATATGAAGAGAAAAACAACTCAACCAGAATTTAGAAATTGTAAATATATAACATCTGGAACTTAGTAGGACATCATAAACCAGAGCTGTTTTATGTTCCCTTTATCAAAATGTAACATTCCAGAATAGTGGGAAATGCCATTCTCATTCCCCACTCAGTCTCTGATAACTAGATGTCTTATTACTGAGGACTACTGTTTTTATTTATACACTGATTTATTGTTTATTTTGCTGCCAGTGTTGAGTATCCAGGCCTGCCTGGTGGATACAGAAAAAGGTTCAAACTAGACAGACGATTAATTCCCTTAAAAATCTCTTTCTGTTATAACTTGCTGATCCTCTCAGCATGAAATTGATTAAGAAATTCACATCACTTAATTCTTTTCATAATCACCTAGTGAGAAACTTGCAAAGAAGAACTTTTTTTTTAATGGGTAATGAGCCAAGTGAGACATGCAGAGAGGGATAGAGCTGGCTGTTCAAATTCAAGTTTCTCCCTTCTTATGAAATGCCCAGATAAGCAGTATTCCCTGCTGAGGGTCCCAGATCAGAATTCTGGAAGTCTGGTGAGCTGGTAGAAACTGAGTAATAAGGATAAGGAGGTAGGAACAGGGAAGAGAGTTTGTGGGATATAGAAAATGAACAAAATTAAAATAAGTCAAGTTTGTTGTTTCTGAAAAGAATCAGTGGAAAAGAGGTAAAGTGTGCCTATAAGGGGAGAATAGCCATTAAAAAGAGGTCAAACAATAATGAAAGATATAAAGCAACAACTGAATGATGACAAGAAAATATGAAGTGTTACAATTAGAAATAACCAAGTTGGAAAGAATATAGCTGATTAAAAATATACAATCGAGGAACTCAAGCAGAGAAAGCAATGGAAAACACACAAATTGGAACGATTTGTGGAAAAAAGCATAAAGATTGAAAATAGTAGAACAATTTGGAATAGCTTAAAGCAAAATCACATCGATATCATGGGAACCCAGAAAAATTCTGTGGCGTTAACTTAGGAGGTTAAAGAGTTCTACAACAAAACTGCAAAATTATTACTAAAGGACTTAGATTGTGACATAAGGTGATGCTCATTGATGGGACACTCATGTAACCAAAATGACTATCCTGCCTAAAATGATATACATAAATTTATAGATATATAAATTACATACATAGAGAGAGATATAAATTAATGTATGTAAAAAAATAAAAGAGGCCCTTCAAGCTATTTCTGCTGAAAATAAAGGAGATTACAAACAACTGTTTTTAAGCTTTCTACCTCCAAATAAAGTTTCCAAGCTGAAAAAAAAAAAAAAAGGTTTTGGAGATGGACAGACCTAAGATTGAATCTCTTTTAGGCACTGTAAGTGGGACTTTTGACTTAAAAAGTCAAAAGTTAAAGCTGAATCACCTTAGGGTATTTTGTTGTTTCTAAGGGTATTTAGCCCTTAGAAATGCTGTTGTGGAAGACTAAGTAAAAGGTAAATATAGTAAGGAAATTGTAGTGAAATAGAGAAATGATTCTTAATTTTCAAAATACTGGTAGATACTTAAAGGGTAAAATTGGATCTGGGTTCTTCAACCCCTCTTCATCCTTGGAAGTTGTAGTCCTCTTGCCTTCCTCACACTAGAAGCTGCCTTAAGGACACAGCCTTGAGATAATAACGTTTTGTTAGGGCCTCCCTGGTGGTGCAGGGGTTAAAGTCTCAGAGCTATGAAGCTATTACCAGTCACTGCCATGATCCCCAGTCAAGGAGCTGACCCATGAGGCGCAACAGACCTCTCCTGTATTGCCCGCTGCTCCCCTCAGCAATGTATTTCAGTAGATCCGCCTGTTCTGCTCCCCACCCTGTCTCTGGTGAATCCTCTCACCACCTCCCCCGCACCTCTGGCCTACACTACAGTTCTTGTATGCATAAATAAAATAAATCTTAAGAAAAATAATATTTCGGGCCTCCCTGGTGGCACAACGGGTTGAGCTCAGCACTATGAGGCTGTCCAGAGCCACTGCAGCATGAGTTCAATACCTGGTCAGGGAGATTCCCACATGGCGCAGCAGATCTCTCCTGCCTCTCCCGCTGTTCTCCTCAGTGTGCTTCAGTCTATCTGCCTGTTCTGCTCCCCATTCTGTCTCTGGTGAATCCTCTTACCACCCCATACCTCTGGTCTACACCGCAGCTTATATGCATAAATAATAAATAAATCTTTAAAAATAAAAATAATGTTTTGCTAAGACCAACTGCACAGTATGTGTGACAAACTTCAATTCAGTCCATTATATAAACTTTTAAGATTCTTTTGAGTAGGTGCAAAGATTTATCTTGCTTCCTCGCAAGACACACTTCATATGTATATCCCCTTGCTTATTAAGCCAGCCCCCACCAAATTGGAATAGTCTGCTGTCTTTCCTTGTCCTCTGTGTCAGTGGGTCACTTTATGAGCACTCTTCTATAATCTTGCTCCGTGATTTCCATGACCTTTACCACCATCTACCACTATAATATAAGCATATTTATTTTGTTGTTGTGGATCTCGCCCACTCGAACTCAAGCTCCATCAAAGAAAGGGCTTTGTTTGTGCAGAGTGGTTCTCTCCAGAGCCTAAAATAGTGTCTAGTTCTTAGGAAGCTGGAAATTAATATTTATTGAATGAATGAATGAATGAGAAATATGAAAAGTTCAGGAGATTTGTAGGTGAGTTTGTATTCAGAGAAACACTGTTTTGTTACTGTTACTTTGACATATTTACTTTCCAGTTTGATGTAGCCTGGGAAAATTTGTGCATGGTTTGTAAAAACAGTGGTAACTGCAGAAAAGAATAATAGCCAAAAATGTTAATAATATTCTGCTCTCGGTAAGTCCCTTATTCTGATCCCTTACTAGATGCTTATGCAAAATGCCATCTTGCAGTATTTCTCTAAGTATAAAATTAGTTCAGAATTAAAAACTGAAAAAAAATGATAGTGGATTTTTCTAGATAGATGATTTCATGAGATTTTTCCCCCTTTTATTTGCTACTTTATTTTTCAAATTTTCTTCAATTACCATTTCATTACTTGGAAATAAGAAGTTATAAGTTGCAAAATGAATACTGCCCAGATATAAACATTTTATGGTTTCAATCTCTGGGTTTTGAAATAATATCTTGGTCAAATGACTAATCAAGTATGATTTGAGGCTTATGTAGCAGTAAATACAGATCTATAATCTTGATTAATTTTAAAATGTCATCATTCAAGAAATAATTAGCATGATATTCTATGAATAATAATCATAACATTCCCTAAATCATAAATGAAGGAACTTTTCAAGAATGACTACATTGTGATAAACTAAAATCAGATATCAAACTAGATCACAAATTGGATAACTCATGAATATTAAGAAGACATAATAATTTAACAATTTAAAAAGATTTAAAAGAACATGAGATGATTCTGGAATTAGAAGCAGGTATATAATGAGAAACCCTGAATTAGATTGGTCAGGAAATTATTAGAGCGTTATATACGATTATCAAAGCTATATTTTGAAAGGAAGTAATTGAAATTCACCAGAGAACGTGACCAAAAGTAAGCTGAATACAGGAAATACATGGAATTCAGATTCATTTGACTTAGAATGTTTCTAAAATGTGCTAATTATGTGGCATGGGAGGCAGAGAACAAACATAAGGCATAATCCCTGACTTCTAAGAATTGAGAAGATGTGTTAATAATGCAATATGCACAAGAGACTGGAGGAGAAACTGCGATAAAGACATAAATTAGATGTGCTGGCATATTCCGTATCACTAACAACGTGGGCAGTCAATAAAGTGAGAAATCTAAGATGAATAGAGTTATCAGGAAAGGTTTCATAACGAAGTAGAAGCCAGTACATCCACAAAGATAGATGGCTCTTAGTTTAGCAGAAAAAAAGGAGAAGCAGAAGATAAATGTTTAAAAGTTGGTCTATACCATTGTGGGTCAAAATATATTCTGCCCCAAATTTCAGAGCATTTGCGTTCATACCATGATCAATATTTTTTCCTTTTGTAATAATAAGAACAGTAAAGCTGGGCCTCCCTGGTGGCGCAACGGGTTAGCACAGTGCTGTGGAGCTGTTGGAGGCTGCCACACAAGTTTGATGCCTGGCAGGGAGAATCCCACGTGTCACGGCAGACCTCTCCTGCCTCCCAGCTGCTCCCCTCAGCAGTGTATTTTGGTTGATCTGCCTGTTCTGCTCCCCACTCTGTCTCTGGTGAACCCTCTTACTGCCTCACACCTCTGGCCTGCACTCCAGCTTGTATGCAAAAATTAAAAATAAATGAATAAATAAATCTTTAAAAAATAATGTTAATAATAATTAATATTATGGTTTTAAAAAAAATTATTTATGCATACAAGCTGGGGTGTAGACCAGATGTGTGGGGTGGTGAGAGGATTCACCCAGAGATAGAGTGGGGAACAGATCAACTGAAATATACTGCTGAGGGGAGCAACTGGGAAGCAGGAGAGGTCTGCTATGCCATGTGGGAATCTCCCTGCCCCGGTATTGAACTTGTGCTGTAGTGGCTCTGGATAGCTTCATAGCGCTGTGCTTAACCCCTTGCACCACCAGAGAGGCCTGATTATGGGGTATTAATTTGTGTTAAATACTATGCAAAGAGGGTTATGCACATTTTCTTTATCCTGACAATAGCCATTTAAATAGGTATTGTAACTATCTTCATTTAATAGTTAATTTTATCAGAGTTTGAAAGAACTTAAATAGCTTGATCAAGTCAATCAGTTTAGAAGTCAGAGTCCATATTTGAAATCTCCTATCATAGTCTCTACCTCCTTTCCACTCTCTTGGACTCTCACAAAAAAGAGTCATTTTAGTTGTCTTTACTCTGAATCTGACTCTTTAAGCCAGCCCAGCTTAATCACAGGTAAGTTTACCCATAAAGATCAGAATTCTGGGACAGCTTCTCTCTGATTTACAAAGTAAGTCCTCCCTTTTTGTCTCCCCATCTTTGAGCCCTTAAAATGTATTCACATGAGCTCTCATGCTATGGGGAGCTTATCTTTATCATATAGATTTTATATCATCGTACAACGGTCAGCTTCTGAAATTGCGTTTCAGATGGAAAGTAATTTTACACTTTCAAATGCACATTCTACAATAGATTCTCTATATATAGACTGGTCACATCAAAGGTTATTAGTATTATCATTTTATGTTAGATCACAATGGAAAATGTTAGTGAATTTACAAATGTAAAATGTCCCTGACACTGGCTCCATCTTTTGACTCCTAACATTTCCT
Organism: Scalopus aquaticus; assembly: GCA_004024925.1. Lineage (NCBI taxonomy): Eukaryota > Metazoa > Chordata > Mammalia > Eulipotyphla > Talpidae > Scalopus > Scalopus aquaticus. Next base: position 48,719 of record PVIJ01003289.1, read on the forward strand.
TTCCCACACAAGACTACCTACATCTTGCCTATAATTCTTAGAATTCAGCATAATGCTGGTGCAGGTTGCTTACCAATAATAAGATGCTCTCCTAATCAACAAAAAGTGCTTTAAGGCTTATCACCTGAACAAATACCTGTAGAAGGTATTTGTGCACTAAAAAATAATTACTAAGACTATTGGGCTAAGGAAAATTATTAATGCGTTCATGAATTCTATTATCTAAATACCTGTATCTGAGACTATTATTTCCTATAAGTGCTTTCTCCTGTCTATAGTAAAAAAAAAAAAATAATTGTTGAATCAGGAATCTTGTTGTGGAATGTAAAAGAGATGCAAATACATTCCATTTACCAGTGACCCCTTGGTAATGTAAGTGCCAACACAGTCCCAATTCCTTGCCTCATTACATACTCCGCTATGGACAGAATAGTGTCCCTGTGTTTCTATGTTCTATGCCCTATGTTCTATGCTCTAGAAACATGTTTTCCTATTATTAATTAAATGTCAAAAGCACTTGAAATTATATCAAATATGTATTGGTAATTCAGGTCTTATATTTTATTTAAACATGTGAATTTAAAGTTCTAAGCTCTGTCAATAAGTCTCTCATCACTTTAAGGAAAGGATAAAATAAATGCGGGTGTGAGTGGATGGTGGATTTATGAGGAGAATAAATGGCTAACTAGCTAGATGAGATGCAAATATATTTGAACTTAAAAAGCACTTTTTGATAAAATTTTACATATGATATCCATAAAAAAAGCCCTCAGAGGTAGTCAGTTTCCATTTTAAAAATACAGAAAGGGCAGTTCATATAAATAAATCATGTTATCTAGTTCATAGAAGTGTGATTTTTATCAGAAATCAAGCCCATTTTTTCTTTTACACTATTGACTTCTAAGTCCTGTCCTAACACCACATAATGTGTCAGGAAAACAGGAGATGAACTGGAAAATGGGATAAGTGAGACCAAGAGTCAGTGCACACGGTTACGTAAGAAAAAAAATCAAAGATCTAGGGATAATGGCTTCCCAGCTCTGAGGGGACACTGGAAAGTAAGGCCAGCTTAAGAGAAGTCTGTGGGAAAAGTGGATCCAAGTAAATAGCATCAAAGTTATTGAGAAAAATCTGGCATGAATGCTTATCTATAACAATGATACCGTGATTTCAGGTTTTCAGGTCTAGTCTCCCAGCCAGGAATGGACCCCACGCGTGGGGTTAGTGCTGAGTCCTGGCCACTAGCCCACGATGGGTTGGTGTCTCAAGAAGAGGCAGCAGGAACTTTACTGACACTCAGGCAAGCAAGTGAAAGGGGCAAATTTGTTTAGAAATAGGAAACGTTTATTAAGGAGAAAAGGAACAGAAATATAGAGGGACTCCCAGGCCAGTGGAAGCAGGCCAGGGATGGGCAAGTAAGCCAAAGTGGAGTTGTGCCTCAGGGAATATAGACCTTTCCCTAAATATTCTAACACCCCATCAGTCTCTTTATGATTGGTTAGTTCTCAGGGCTCTCACTCACTCTGTACTTAAGTCTTGTGTCCCAGCACTTACCTTAGAGAACTTTTTCTTTACTGTCCTTGTTCTGGAATGTCCTGTTGCCCCTAGTCTAGGGTATTTGTTTGATTAGTCCCCTGTGGAATTTGTTGGTCTTATCTCTGGAGCCTTCCTTATTCCTCCAAGGATTTTCCTATTCTATTCTGACCTTAGAAGCTCTCCGCTTGCCTGATGAGTCAATAATAAAAACCAGGAGATGTATATATATGTATTACATAACAGACAATACATCCCAATATATTTCATCACATTACATTATTTCAGTTATTTTATTGCATAGCAATCTAGTTTGTAGATGCACTGCTTAAGGAATGTTTGCCTGCTTCTTCCCACCTTTCCCTTCACGCCCGCTCTTAAAACAACTGCTTCTAAGAGCAAGTTTCCCTTTCCTCAGGATTTACGATCACTGCTCTAAAGTGGTCCAGAGGGGAGCCCTGGAAGCTCATTTTCCTGGACACTTCAAATATGTACATGCCACAAAATCAGCTGCCTAGTGAGTTAAAACCTCATAATTGCTATACTGAAAGGAAAATTACTCAAACAGATTTGGATAGCCACAGTAACAAGACTTATAACCTTTAGGAAGGCCTTTGAGCCCTCATTATTCAGCAACTGCCAGAGCTAAAACATACCCATGTCACCAGTGAATTTGCATTTCCCTTCCCCTAAGCAAATGGTCTCATTGTGTTGTTGTCTCTGACCTAATTTTGAAGCCCTCTACCCCTATCAATATCAAAGCCCTTCTCTTGTTCTCCAAATGTGAGGAAGAACATTTTTGATTAATGACATTTAACAAATCCAAAGGCTTTTAATGGTACATTAAAAAATCCCATAGAAGGATAAGCTCTGGCTACTTTCTGGCTGAGCAGTAAATGCATGATGTCATCAAGCACTTTCTAATGGGCCAGATTTTTACCAGATTCACCATGAAGAGGATCTGCCATGAAGAATACCCATCAGAGATGATTATCCGTACACAGTAGTTTTTATCATGACCATCGTGACTGCCTTCTTCTTGTGGGAATGTCAGAGCTGGGAGTAGCTCTCTGCCTTTGCTGGCATCTTGATTAGGTTCCAAGATGAAGTTTTAAATTGAGCTCCTCTGTAACCATTTCTTTTCATTTGGAATAGGGGCTCTCAGTGGCCATTTGCGGACTAGATCATTACTCAAATCCTGCACAAATGTTTTCTGGAGTGATGTAAACTCCCACCTACAGTTAAAACACGAATTCCTATTGCTACTTACAATGTCACTATGTTTTGGACCACGGAGAAGTATCCAGAGTAGAGATGATTGGAGTGTAAGGATAGCTTCTCTCTTCCTTCTCAGATGTTCCCTCAAAGAAGAGACACTCTAGGGCCTCCCTGGTGGCACAGTGGTTAAGCGCTGCGCTGTGGAGCTGTCGGTAGCCGCTACGCGAGTTTGACGCCCAGCTGGGGAGATTCCCACATGGCGCGGCAGACCTCTCCTGCCTTGCCCACTGCTCCCCTCAGCAGTGTATTTCCATTGCTCTGCCTGTTCTGCTCCCCACTCTGTCTCTGGTGAACCCTCTCGCCGCCCCACGCCTCTGGCCTGTACCCCAGCTTGTATGCATAAATAAATAATAATAATAAAGAGACACTATATCCACTCAGGAACACCCCTTTCCTCTTCTCTTAACCAGGGAGAGAAGGGGAATGGAAAGCTCGATTGTTCTTGATTTTTGTTTCTTTAAGGGAGTTGCCACAGCAAGTATGTGTGTGGCCGCATCACAGATATATATCTTAGTGTACACACACATATACAAGAGTCAGAGACACAGAGGTATGGTTTTACTGTTTTCTATATCTACTAGCAGGAATTGAAAAATAAATTGTAAAGTCCACTGTGAAATTAAAATATGGGGCTCCTTGTTTTAAAAAAAAGTTAACTAAGAAATTCAGGACAGAGAGTAGAGCATTAACTAAGCACCAGGCCCTGTCATGGTGCAAGACACACATCTACAGAGGACACACGGGCACAGGACACACAGCCCTGTCAGGGTTCTCAGCAGATACTAGTCAGAGACCGGATCATGGTGACACCCTCTCTCCTATAATTGCAAAGATAAACGGTGGGAGATTAAATTAAAATAGGATCTATTGGCAATCCAGCTCATTACTAACATTAAACTAGGGCATTTGAAGATAGTGAAGTAAAATAAAGTCCCTTTTCTAATTTGCAGTCAGAATCTTTTTGTCAGTGATTGTAAGCTAAATGCAAAAAGTGGGGGAAATAAGGCTGGCGCTGCCTTGTCAGTGATTTAATTATTTTCCCATCTACACTTGTTTTTGAAGCTTATCAGAGCAGAGTACTGTGGGCAGCCCAGCTGTCACTGTTATCTCTGTGGCTCCTAGTGTTGTAGTCCTGATTCCTATTGTAATGCAATTAATCTTTTGCTTTGCACTAATGGATGAACAAGCATATTTACTGCAGCATAAAATTCTAATTATTTTTTGAACAGACGCATAAAAGAAATGTAAATTAATGGCAAGTGACAATTGTGATAAATGTGTACTATATCTTTAAATGTCAGGGGTCCTATGGTGTAGAGGGAGCCCAGGCTTGTATATCAAAGCTGCCCCACTTGCATTCACCTGTGTGAGGAGGCACAGGCAACAGGCTCAAAATCTGTCCTTAGAGTGTGACTTCCATCTTTGGACCACACTGATCGGAAATCAGAATAGGTTGACATTCTTCACCAGTACTCTGGAGCTGTTGCTGCTATTGCTGCTTTTAAAAGTTAGTTTATTATTAAACTCATGCCAGTTGAAGCCACATGGATGGAACTAGAAGGGATGATGCTAAGAGAGATAATTCAGGAGGAAAAAGAGGGGCCTCCCTGATGGCTCAGGGGTTAAATTCTCAGTGCTTCCAAGTTATCGCCAGCCACTGTGGCTCTCCTGTCTAGCCCGCTGCTCCCCTGCTCCTCTCTGCAGTGTATTTCAGTAGATCTTCCTGGATCTACTCTCTACTCTGTCTCTGGTGAATGCTCTCCACCCCCCTCCCTACCCCCTTGCACCTCTGGCCTACACCCCAGTTCTTGTATGCATGAATAAATAAAAATAAATCTTTTTAAAAGAAGAGAAAAGAGCACTTAAATTTGGAATATAGAGAAACTGAGCAAAGGGTCAGAAAAAAAGACAAACTTGCAAGTGGTCCCTAAGTCTGGGGCAGACAGCAGGGGACAGACAGGGAGAGGTGTCAAAATGGGCAGGAAGAACACAAGGAACTATGGTGATGGATCACGATGCTATGGTGATGGGCGAGCTATGGGGACTACACCTGAGGGGAGAAGTCAAACACTGTCTAAAAATGAAAGTGATGTAAGAAAATAAGTAAATTTAATTAAAAAATTGGTTTATAATACTTGTAACTAATACCTACAACCATAGAATTAATATCAATCCTGGTTCCCCACCCCCATCACACTCTCCCCATTAAATATCATCTTAGCTATTTTTACCAGTATTCTCCTATCACAAATATTCATAATTGCAACAATACAGAGAAATTTGCCAAACATCATTTGAAGCTTAATAATTTGACAAACATCAAAGAAGCTTAATAAAAAGTAGCATGTTGTATATGATTATATAAAACTTAGTGAGTGTAAAAATTAGTCTCTTCTGTGAGAAGTAAAGAAAAATGGTTTCCTTTGGACTGGGAAGTTATTTATTGAATGGGGCTTCTGGGATCCTGGTAAAGGTCTGTTTTTCCATCTGGACATTGGTTACACCTATGTTTTTAGTTTGTGAATACTTGTTGGGTTGGACAATTGAGTATGTGCCCTTTTCCTTGTGCATATTGTACTTCAGTAACAACTTTAAAGAAAAGCCTTTACTCTTTTCATGTTTTATCAATGGTATTGATTTTAAAATAGATGCTCGGTGGTTAGACAAGGGATGGAAGTGGAAGAGATAAATAGGGACTGAACATTGCTCTGAAACTCTTTCTCCTTCCCTTGCAAGGAGTAACCTCTATACCATGAATTTGAACCCTGAACTTTCCTCACATCAATGAGTAGTTCTGAAAGAAATGATTTAACACATTGCCATGGAAGAAAGCAGTTGTGCGGGTGTTGAGTTTGCAACCCTCTCCCCCCACTTCACCTATTAAGTTGTACTTGCAAAATTATTTCCAACACAGGAAAAACAAATAGATTTGTGAGGGGAAAACCGCTACAGTTTGCAAGATCTCTTTGCTGGTTCATCACTACTGGGCTGTAATGCTTTTCATCCATTATTGCTCTGTCTCCTATAGATGGCAGTTTGCGCACTAAATCGCCCTGGTGTTACTACTTCTCTGATGCCCCAGTAGAGTTGTACAAGATTTTGTTGGGAGCAACCCAATTAAACTATTATTCCCTTTTGTGCATTTTCACTAGATCAAATTTCTGTAACATGCCTCAAATTCTGTTTCTTTACGGATTTGTTCAGATTTCTGCTGTATTTAGTCAACTCATCTGTTTCTTGCTTCTTTGCTCTTCTAAATGCCTCTGTTGCTTTTTGATGCCCTGTCTTAGTGGGTTTAGTCTAAGAGTGATGATAGGACTAACTTGTACATTGTTTGGAGTCTGTTCTTGTTAATGTCTTGAATAGCTGACTGCGTGTTGTACCACAGTTCCATGGAACTGTGAACCATTCAGTCTTAATTGACTTACCTTAAGTTTCTAGAAACTCATCCTGGTTTATTTTCTTTCTACTCTCCTTCCTTCCCCCCTCCTGTGTTTTCTACCCTCCATCTTTGGCATGTTGGCATTTCAGTGTCCTCTTCTTCATCCTTATTTTGGAATTTGAATTTAGTCATTCAGATAGCACTCAGTTACCTTCATATGAACATTGCTGTCTGGAACACCTCACTGCAAACTAGAGGAGATTCCTCTCAACTCCACCTACCAGCAAATGAAATGACATAAGTGACAATGTCTGCCCCTCCAATAGGGACAGATTCTCAGCAATTGTTTTCTTCATTTCTGATGATCTACTTTAATTTCCAAGAATCCTAGCATGGCAAAGACGGGAGGGTAGCCCTGTCCATAAAAAAAGCACAAACCTCTAAGGAAACTCAATCCTACTCGTGCTCGGTACTAAGTAGAAATTATTTTAAAAATGACTGTTTCTCCTGTATAGATATGCCTATCCATTTGGAGAAATGAGCCAGGCAGAGTCAAGTGGGGTGCAAAATGCCTATTAATGTCCTAATAAAATGTGGAAAATAAAGTACTACACTGGAATGAAAGTCATTTCACAAATAAAATGGCTCTATTATTTTTCAGGGAGTTCTTGACTTTTTAGCCTTTCTACTGAGAATTCATCAAAGTGAAAATAAATTATTTTATGTGCTAGCTTTTAACAACATTTCAAATGAATTTAGTACTGCTGAAGAAAAATGAAAAATCTTATTTGAAAAGCCCTACTTTGCCTTCCCTTTCTCATAGCTATAAAAACCACAATTAAAAATAGCATATATTTTATGTCCAGTGAAATATTTGTATAGCTATAATATGATTTAAAACACTGATATTTTAACTAATATATTTCATATTGTATTAAGTGAATATCATTCAAAATACCAGTATGCTATTACACTTCTGAATTACAAAACAAAGACTCTTGAAATTATGTTTATAAAGAATTTCTAATAAAAAGATAAATTCTAAAAATAAAATGTTAAATAAAAAGAGAAGGAAACACTATTGATCACAATTTGAGCATATGTAAACATATGTGCAGTGAAACAGATTAAAAGGAGACACACTGAGTGATAGCAGCATTACTTTAGTGATGATTATGGCGTGAGACTTTTTCCCCCAAGATTCCTTTTGCTTTTCTGTACTTTCTAAACTTCTACAATAAACATCTATTGCACATAATAAGAAATTGGTAAAAAGAAGCAAAAATCATTGTTTTTCATTTATTGGAATAAACATGTTTAATGCCAATTCTTACTCTATCACTACACAAAAAAACCAATCACACTAAGTTTCAATACTAAACTAGGTATTCTAGAATTAACAAGTAATTTATGTGTACACACGTGAGCGCTAATCCCCCTATTTGCCCTGTCCTCTTTTCAAGACAGAAGCCAAACTAACGAGTTAACCCTTAGCCAGTCACATACAGAGAGAGGACTCCCGCTATACTCAGAGAGCCAGGGCTGGGTAGGACAGATAAAGACATATATAAAGACTTTCTGTATTTTAGTAGCATAGAGATCACTGATCTAGGACTTAGCAGGTACACTTACTGACCTGGATTCCAGCTTAAAGAGAAAAAAATCTTGAGAAATTAATGTTGTACAATTCTGGATAGAAGTCTCAGCTGAATCTCTTGTACTTCTTAAGAACTTAGGCCAAAAAAAAATGTGGTTCCACTTTGGTAGGGTATTTTGATGGGGTTACTTGGATGGAATCTTCCTGAAAGCTTTCATGAAGGAATTCTCTACCCTATAGTAGGCACATCCCTGACACAGGTAGTTTGCAAATATTGGGCATAAATGGAACTTGAAGGTAAGATTTCTACATCTGAGCTCTAAGCCAATGGCACTTTCACAGAAGGGTCTTCCACCTGTGGTTAAACTCAGATGATCAAGACGAACTGACCTTTCGATGTGAAGGAAAAGCTCGCATTCTTTTCATTTCTGTTTCACTGGAATTCTCGTTTCTGAGAGGATGAATATCATAAAGCTCAGTAAGAATCTTGTTGAACAGATACTGTTAGACCATTCTGTCCCCAGTTTTCTTTTGCAGAGTGGATTCCTTTGTGATGCTAAGAATGAATTACTGTATAGATTTTTATGTTGATGACTCACAGATTTGATTCCTGTCAAGCTTAATTTGGAGACCCTATTATTTCCTTTGGATAGTAGGTTAACTATGTCTTTGGCAGTAAAAGGTATCTTTTCTTTCCAAGCACTACAAATAATGACTAAGAAGATACTATGTGTGTGATGGGCTTCCTGTGACATTGTCTTGCAGAGTGGGCTATATGAGGATTATTTCACTGAAATAGTAGTGTCTACACTAGAGATTATACACTAGCCATGATGGTCTAATCATTTAGAATCATGATGAAGCTGATTAGGAGACTATAGTCTCTATGTAATGAAAACAAAAACAAAAAGAGAAAGAGAAAAGACATCTCACATAATCTGAAGGAATTTATGATTTGGAATAGAGAAGTGAATAGTAAATGGGGAAAAAGTAATTTCAATATATTTTAACACTGATGGGGAAATCCTAAGCATTTTTTCTTTCCACTTGGTGTTCATGACTTTAACTTGAAACTCCTGGAGTCCACTTGGTATGATGATTAGATAGAACAGTGTCTAAACGGGCAGTCCTTACTCATTTTATACACATGGACTGAGTTACAGATTTTCAAACCCATCAGCTGTACTCCATAGATAACTGGTTTTCCAAGTCACAAATAAAATCCTCAGAAGTGTAAGAGGATAATAGATTTGTTGACCTTTGTGATGATTTACCAAATGAAGCAGAGAATTTTCTACAGAAATCTGAAGAGGAAGTAGAGACAAAGCTTTATCTATGAGTTGAGTGAAGAGAGTTCCTTATGGCACACATATTTCTTTAATTTTGCAGATGGCCATTTGGACTCATGACAAATTCAGAGAGCCATGCATGAGAATTTGGTTAGAGTAAATAAATCACTTTCATTGAGAATCAGTTTTTGCCTGGTTCTAAGACAGATGCAAGCCATTCCAAAAATAAGTATGGCAAGGTGCTTGATGTCAGAGATCTTTGAGCCCGGGACAGTGCCAACCCCTTTAGCAGAGGCTGGAGAATAATGTGTGTACCTGGTCACTTCTGACTTGATTGAAACTACATTACCAAAATGGTAAATGGTCAATGAATAAATTTTAAGGCACTCATCAGTATTTTATTTGCAGAAAGTTATTGTTAAATTCCAATGGGTAGTTTGTTAAAATATGGATCATGGAAAGAATATTTGTAAAATCTTTATGGCCTCTTAGTCACTAGACAATACTTTCAAATAGAGGAAGTTATAATCCACTTTAAAAAAAGATAAATAGCATAAAATTTTTGCTTGAGAATAGTTGTTACCATTTTCTTGCATTTTCTTGATTGCATAATATAAGCTATGCCCATAGTTTCTGATTGCTAAATGCTAGATAACAGTCTTCATTAATTTCTTTACAAATCAGCCCTCATAAAATACAAATTTTAGGCTAATTCCTCTTTCCTTCTTCTTCTCTACATTAAAAACCATCTGATATAGAGTGCTACATCTATATAAATGAATCTTGGGGAAGAATGTAATGGAACTTGTAAGTGTATCTACTTTTTGAAGATTATGGCAATATCAAAACATCGATATTTCACCCTTCCTATGAATTTAATATTGAGTTTCCAAAATATAACTCCAGAGCAGATGTCAAACACCAAGGTCTAACCTCAATTTCATATAATGGAATGACTGTCAATGGATTATGTTAGGGGAACAGAATCTATCTCTATTTTTGTGACATTGTGATTTCAGAGGAATCTTTTTCCTTTCCTTCTGTAACATTTTGCCATTCACTGTCTCTCCTTGGAGCTGTGTATAAAGAAAAAATATTCTTGCCTTACAGCTCTTTTCCTTTGCCTCACTCTCAGCAATACTTAACAAACTGGCATGCAAAGAAGTTACATAATTTAACTCTGCAGGATGAGTGTTCATATGGGACTCTTACAGTACCTAAAATAACTCTTCTATAAGATGTTTACTGATGTGGGTCTTGGTGCTTTCAATATAAATTTTAGAATTGGAAATAAAGTACTAAGAAATCATTTATGAAGTGTTATTGAGTCACTAAGGGAATAACAATAGGTTTGGCCATTTATGAGACTAGTAAGTAAAACCATATATCCAGACTGGCCTCCAATAGAGTCCTTCAGGTGCAGTTTACAAACACTTATCACATGAACAACCGATTTCCCTTTCCATTTCTTGCTGTCTCATAAACCATTACAGATACACAATAAAGTTCTTTAAGGCATTTGGAAAAAACCTATATAGGCAACTCATAAACAAGTACATCATTCAGTTTTTGAAATGGTTCAGGAAAAAAGTTTTTGCAGCAAAAGTCATGTTAATAGAATTAAAAAAGTGTGTAATCCATAAAGGTTGAGATCCAAAGAGACAGATCTGACATTTCTGGGAAGACAAGTTCGATAGATTTTTCATGTATCATATACAACCGATACATGACATAATTCCTAATAATGAGTCCCCATTATCTTTTCATCCACTTTTTATTACTTTATTGAAACTTTCAACAAATATATTGTTACACATCTGTGATGTACTTGAGGAGTATGATGTGTTCTGGAATATGGGTGAACCATGAGCCAAAACCAACATGGTCCCTGATTTCATAGAATTTATAATCCTTGACTAAGTGACTCCACCAAAAACTCCAGAAAAAAAAGTCAAATTTATGTCCTGCTGTGTGTAAAGAGGAACAAAGGCAATAATGAACATGTGATGCAAAATTAGAGGGATACAAGAAATAATGTGAAAGTATATTATAGAACAGTTTCTCAGGTTGGAGACTATCTAGAAGGTTCTATGAAAAAGGTGGTTTTATTTTAAAAAAATCTTATTAGGCAATAACAGGCATTTACTTTCTCATTCATTTAATAAGCCTTGATTGCTATGTTCACACTGTTGTGCTAGTTACAGGAGAACTGAGGAAAGACTAAGACAATGCATATACCCTTAGGAGTTTCATCATCTAATATGCTAGGTTTATGGAGATAGTCATGAGAGGAACATAAATTACAATAACAGTGCTTGGAATCCAGGGAGAAAAGAATATCACCATCAAGGGAAATGTAGTGGTTGGGATGATTTACAAAGAAAGAGTCCTTATATTCAAGACTTAAAAGATAAAAGCGGAGATTTTTCATTCTGGAAAGATGGAGGGAATGTCTTCCCCCCCACCCCCCACACACACATATACCATTATGTACCTCTAAAAACTCTGGATACAGTATCTAAAACAAACATAATATACACTGAAGTTGGTGAGAAGAAGGCAGACAGGCCTGGGACCTCAGACTCCAAAAAATAACACGGTGGTAAATTCACTGTGTTTTTTTCCTTCTTCATGTATCTCAGGATTGGAGCCACAGAAGCTAGCAATCTTGGTGGTTTTGTTAACACTTTGTGTGCTGGTGCCCTTTAAATTTACCAGCCCTAGGGGCCAGCCATTTTCTGTGCCACCGCATGAATGGTATAAGCATTCAATAAAACACAACTCCTGAACTACGGGACATTAAAAAAACTAATATCTCTCATAAAACACCTTACACTTTCACCAAAACAATGTGTAAAGCTTCTAGACTGAGTACAATCAAAGAAATAGCTCCTAATAGTTCCAAATAAATCCACCGTGGCATGAAAAACCGGAGACTAGATGAACACGTATTAATACGTGAGCGGCCACCTGATACTGGTGACAAAAACACGTACTAATACGTGAGTGGACCACAAAGTGTTAAATGAACAGGACCCAACCTTCTTTATAGAAAGAAACAACATAGGGGTCAACTCACATGGGCAATCTTTAATTCATTTATTGAAAAAAAATGCATCAATGAGACATAATAACTATGCTTGAAGCCAATGAAAAATTAGAAATTTTTAGGGGAAAAGGGGGAACATAAAAAGAAGGAAGAAGGAAATGGGAATTTTAAAATTGAAAAATCATCAATAATCACAATGATTCTACAAATGGGGATAAAAGCAGAATGAATAAGAGAGAAGGAGAAAATTTAGTGAACTTGAAGATAGAACAACAGTAAATAACCACCTTAAAAGCAGGCAGAAAATATTCAGAATAATAAAAAAAGGAATAAACCCTCAGGGACCTTTGAGATGAGGCTTCCACAGATGAATTTGGAGGGCACACAATTCAGTCCATAGCAGACACTTTGCAAAATGATTTGGCTTTTTATTTTGCAACTGCCATATGATCCAGTTATACCCATGGGCAGATATTTCAGAGACATGAAAATTTATACCATACAAACCCAATACATACATGTTTATGGCAGCCTTCTTCACAAAAGTCCCCAATTAGAAACAACTCAGAAGGGCCTCCCCGGTGGCGCAGCGGTTGAGCGCTGCGCTGTGGAGCTGTCGGCAGCGGCGACGCGAGTTCGACGCCAGGCCGGCCGGGGAGAATCCCACATGGTGCGGCAGACCTCTCCTGCCTCACCCGCTGCTCCCCTCAGCAGTGTACCTCTGATCTGCCTGTTCTGCTCCCCACTCTGTCTCTGGTGAACCCTCTCGCCGCCCCACGCCTCTGGCCTGTACCCCAGCTTGTATGTATAAATAAAAAAAAAATAATAAAAAAAAAAAGAAACAACTCAGAAGTCTTTCAATGACTAAGAACCTCAGTGTGATCTATAGGAATCTACACTGAGAGGGCTACACCACATTCTATAGGAACAAACTTGATGCACACAACTGGGGTGAGTCTCCAAAGCATTTTGAGTGAAAAAAAGCCATTCCCAAAGGTTCCATACTGCAGGATTCCACTTATATAACACTTGCAAAATGGCAAAATGCTAACACTGGAGAACAGATGAGTAATTGCCTTTTAAGGGGAAAGGAGGGGAGTGAAGTAGTGAGGACTCTGAAGAGTAACATGAAGGACCCTTTTGGTGAACTGGAGTGTTCTGTATCTTAACACAGTGTCAATCCTGTTTGTGATAACATACTAGTTTTGCTGGATGTTACCTTTGGGAGAAGTGGGAAAACATTATATGGTATATCTCTCTTTATTATTTCATACACTTGTCTGGGGATTTATAATTATTTCAACATAAAAGATTAATATGAAAAGTGATAAGGAGAACATGCCTGGCAGAAAAGGACATTCAAAACAGAGGTAATGCAGAAGTTAACAACATATTGGAAAGGATTTGAAAGGCAAGGTGGAATAAAGAGTGAGATAATTGCTTAATATACAATATAACTAATATTGAGACATGTGCCATGACTTCTATCATAGTGATGGACACAGAGTAGCAAAACTAGAAGGAATAAGTTTGATATTTAAGTTAGTTTTATTTAGAAAGTAAAATGAAAGAATAAAAATCCACAAGGCATTCTGGCATTATCTCGATAGCCTTCAAGTTGATTAATCTTAGAATGATTGAATATTGGTAAACTTTGCTGTGCAAAAATCAATGTTTAGTCCCCTTTGTTTGTTGTGGAAAGCTATACAAAGTACGAATAGCACTTGGATAACATTTTGTATCATTCTTAAAGCATGAGATAGAGGATAAGCCAATTATCTAATCATTTTATAGTGATAACAGTTAAATTAATGGTGCATTAAAAGGATGTACTAATTTGTTTGCATTAAATTGTGATAAACAAAGATTGTGACTGATGACTTTTTAAAATGTGCCTTTAAAAGCATTTTCTGGCTTTTAAAAAGTCCAAACAAATATGATGGCATTGTCTCTGTCTATGTCTAAGCGGAAGCATTCATCCACCCATAATGAGCTGAGTTTGCAGTCCGAAAATTACTCTTCCTAAGTCACATAATTTCCTACTTCACAGGGAAACTCTCCAATGAGGTACCTTTGGTCAAGCTGGAGAGATTCAGCCATCAGAACTGTGCTGACAATTCTAATGCAAAATGGAACTCCGTGTAGCCAGTCCATTGCGCTTTAGAATTTGCAATGCTAGCAGGAGCACAGTATATTTTTGTAGGTAAAGTCAGCAATTGTAGCACTAAACTACACTTTGGAATGAATAGGAGAGTGGCACTTTTGAGACCATAACTGCGTTTTAATGACATAAGTTTCTGCTCTCTAAGCGTAGGTCAAATCTGAGAATCAAAACCACAGGGAAATATTAGTAGAGATGGTGGCATCTGTAAATCTTATCTTTTACCTGACAATGAACTTTAATTTTATTCCATCGGTGAAACAGAAAGCTAGGAAAAATATATATATATGTATATACATATATTCACACACTTATATATACACACACTGTATATATATATATAAAAACTGAATTATATGAATAGATATGAATATGCATTAACCATATTCATATAATTCATATTCATATAATTATGTGTGTAATTATATATACTTTATATATAATTATATTCATTACATATAATTATATTCATATATTAATAGTTATATGAATATATACATGAATATATTCAATAAATTATAGTGTATGTATATATATATTAGGAACATTCTCTGTTCATACTTTTATCCTATTGTACTTACAATAAATGCTATAATAAATATGAATAAATATATTATTAATTGGGTCCAATAAAATAATGGTAGATAATTATTATTATATTGAAAAGTTGTGTTACATATAACTCAGAGACCTGAATGGTGATTTGCTGTGGGGAACACGAGTGGTACATATTAATTATCAGATAACCAAGAGTAATTTGTGGATCTTTTTCTTAATGAGTTTTGCTTCCAAAGTGTAGTACCTGATTGGCAGCCTCAGTGTATCTGAGAGTGGGCTATAGAAATGCACATTCTCAGGTCTACCCCCAGACCTGCTGAATCAGAACATGGTTATTAGCAAGAGCTTCAGGTAGCTTGTTTGTACATTAAGTTTTAGAGGTGCTGCTGTCCCTTGCATGTTCCTGATACTGAGGATAATATATTTATTGCAGGATGCTCATGAGTGACAATATGGTAAAATGAAGTACCTTCGATTCACGTGGAACCATCTTTCCAATTTAGGGCATTAGGGAAGTCAGGATTGAAATGAATAATGGAAAGAAAAGTCAAGTTAAGATACTTGTTTTGTTAAAAAAAAAAAAAGGCTAGGCAGGTATAAAGTTGGGGGTTGGTCAGTTATTAGGCTATTGTCTTTGTGATCCAAATCTTTGTATGATGAACTCTTCCTCTGCCAATGGGGAGCAGTAACAGGAAATCAGCAGGCAAGAGGAGGGCAGATAGGATTAGTTCTTTCCTTTGTTTTCGTATCTGTCAACATCATTTCAGCAGCTCAGAAATACCTTCGCCTCAGCAGCAGCTGTTTCTTACAGCCTTCGGTTTCTTTTTTTTTTTAAATTGCTCTTCCAAGTTTTATAACTCCCACCACTGTCCCTTATTCCCACCCCGTTGCCCCTGCCTTAGTGATACTAGCTGCTCCCTTCAGTTATTATCTCTGGTTAATTTAGCACTTTCTTTTGCTTTTCAGTCCTCTAACACACACATAAGAGATTGCCTATATTAAATTACATCCATTGAAAAGCATAGTGGCTTTGGTCTTAAATGGATCCTAACTGATATCAACAAGCTGGCAAAGCTAATAATAATACCTGGTGTTTAAGCATGTTTTTTCCAGAATGCCTTCAAATGTGTAATGATTCTGTACTTTCGTGGGATTTGTAAGTGTTTTTTAGAACTGGAAATTATCTGTTTTGTATTACATAATATTTTAAAACATCTTGCTGTACCTTACTAGACTTTTTGCTATCTAATGCACTAATGCAAAAATGGTAGCAAGAATAAAAAGAATAGTGGCTGAAATTTATTAAGTACTAATCTTATTCCAGGCACTTTAAATGGATTTCACATTGAATCCCCACTGCCGACCTATGACATGGATTCTGTTCTATCCCAGTTTGACAGATGAGAAAACTGAAGCTTCTACAGTTTAAGTAACTTGTCCAAAATCACACAGCAAGAAAGCTAAACAATTAAAATTCATTCTATTTCACCAGACTACAAAATTCTATCACCCTCCAGTCTTCTTGCCAATCTTGTTTTATTTTTATTCTACTGCCATTCATTCTTCATTTCAACAAACCACTCAACTAATGTTAGCAGGGCCTATTAGGCTTCAGGCATTGGTGGAGATAAATTAGATGTGGTCTCTGACCTAAGAATATTTTCTTATTTGGAAAAGATGTTAATCTGAAAAAAGAGAAGAGTAGAAGGGCAGCAGTATTGCTTATATTCATCTCTAGTGTGTGTACAGTGGGGGCAGAAAGGACTATGTGAACCTTGCTTTGTGACAAAGCCAGTCTTTCAGAGGAATGAACTTTGATGAGATATAAAATAACTCCAAGGGGTGTCCTCTCTTTATCTCTCCACATAAGAATAGAGTCTCACTAATGTAGCGATTCTGGTTTCTTTTTTTTTTTTTAAGATTTATTTCATTTATTCATACAAGCTGGGGTGCAAGCCAGACGTGTGGGGTGGTGAGAGGCTTCACCATAGACAGAGTAAGGAGCAGAATAGACAGATTGACTGAAATATGCTGCTGACTGATTCTGGTTTCTTAAGAAAAGGAAGTCAGGGCCTCCCTGGTGGCGCAGCCATTGAGCGCTGTGCTGTGGAGCTGTCGGCAGCGCGCGATGCAGGTTCGACACCCGGCAGGGCAGAGTCCCACATGGTGCGGCAGACCTCTCCTGCCTCGCCCACTGCTCCCCTCAGCAGTGTATTTCTGATCTGCCTGTTCTGCTCCCCACTCTGTCTCTGGTGAACCCTCTCGCCACCCCACGTCTCTGGATTGTGCCCCAGCTTGTATGTATAAATAAATAAACCTTTAAAAAAAAAAAAGGAGGTCAACTGGATGAATCAGTTCAACTTATGGTGAAATAGATACACCACTACAAATGTAGCTGTTT
The DNA here is from genome assembly GCA_004024925.1 of Scalopus aquaticus. Lineage (NCBI taxonomy): Eukaryota > Metazoa > Chordata > Mammalia > Eulipotyphla > Talpidae > Scalopus > Scalopus aquaticus. The sequence continues at coordinate 65,967 of PVIJ01003289.1, forward strand.
TCTCCATCTCCATCTCTTTTGTTCTCATCTGTTTCATCACTGTGTCCTCTCATTCCCATTTGGTTCAATCTTTGTGTGTTTTCTAAACTAGCTCTCAGAGGAAGCCAGAAAGAGATACAAATCCCGTTTTTCTCATTCTAGTTTGGCAGATCCTTTATAGGCAGGCCCTGTCACGCATTACCTCACTGTCTACCAATGAACCTTTGCAGAAGTTCAGCATGCATATCTGGGGTGGCTCTGGAGGTGCTGGGTAGCCTCTGGCAGTCCTCTTAGTGGCACAGCTCCAAGTTTCCTAAGCCATCCAGGGGTCTTACTCAAAGAAACAGAGCGAATTCAAAATGCTAACTGGCAATAGTCTTTACTTTCCAGCTTCTAACACTAAACAGAACTTATCACTTAGTTTTTAGCCCTGTAAGCTCTTGTACCTCACAGAATCTGGCATGTATCCCATTCTTATGGAAGGCAAGATTGATATGACAATTGTAACCTGGACTGTCCTCCCAACTCCACATAAGGAAATCTTATTTCTTCTTTATGAGTCCAGTCAAATACCACTTCTTCCACGAAGTTGCTTGGTGAATAAAATAATACATGTTTTTTCTGAAGTAGAGTCTTGCTCACAGTGGGAGGCAGCTTGATTTGTACATGGTCTACAACAGGAACCAGATTAATTTTTAGGAGCTAAAAAATGTTTGTTGATTGAAGAAATGAATGAATGCAAATTCCTGATTTGGCTTGGCTAACTTGATGTGTCTTGTTATCATTTAGAGAACACGGTCTCATTTTAGATTCTGTAATGTTATTAGAAAATCTACCATTGATATTCTTCTTAAATGTGAAAAAAAGAGGAAAATTACATTAGTTTGGAAGTTTGTGTCTTAGAGAATGCATGTTGAACTTTAAGGACCATTCCTGTATTTTGTAGTTGCATGTAATCTATGGAATTAATCAGTCGAGAAGTTTCCAGGGACCAATATCAAGCTGTCATTTATGGCAGGTCTGTCTTGACTTTTTTCTCATTACAGAGCATAGTAAATACACTGGAGTGGGTAGAACTTGCTGGCAGTAACATCCAGGGGATTATGCAAATCAGGTATCACTATACTCCTCACCCACTGCACTTACATGCGGGCATCCAACAGAGAATATTCGATTATGCATTGGATAATTTAGAAACCTGTCTCCTTATTGCTTTTAAAATCAAGGACTATTTATTACTTAGTCATCTTTAAGTAATATTAAGTCTCACAATTCAGATACATCCTTCCCTAAATGTAGTGACTGAGCTTCAGGAAATCAAGAGAAAGAGAGGAGCCAAAATACTAGAGGAAGACAAATTTAGGAATAGTCTCCAATGCTTAGCAAAAAATCTTTAAATATAATAAATGCTCAATAAATACAGGTTGTAAGAAACTGTTTGAATAAATAAATACTAGTTGACAAAGTATCTTTTGCCTGCTTTAGTGATTATTCTATCCTGATCATTTTTCACCCTTGTTGTATGGATAGAATTGGAAATGCCCTTCACATTGGCCCTGGAGCATTGTAGGCATCTTCAGGTGTAGACCACTTACCTACGGCAGGGTGCTTTGCCCTTGTCATTTGCCCTTGTCTGCACAAGTTCCTTTTCCATTTACCAACGATCCACAGCAGATTGTTTCACATTCCACAAAAATGTCCATCCTGCTTTGTTTTGTTTTTTACTAAAAATGTAATCTAAATTTGAGCCTCCCTGGTAGCACAATGGGTTAGCGCAGCACTGTGGAGCTGTCAGCGGCTGCAGTGGGAGTTCGATGCCCCAGCAGGGAGAGTCCCACACGGCGCTACAGACCTCTCCTACCTCGCCAGCTGCTTTCCTCAGCAGTGTGTTTTGGTTGATCTTACTGTTCTGCTCCCCACTCTGTCTCTGGTGAACCCTCTCACCACCCCATACCTCTGGCCTGCACCCCACCTTGTATGTAAAAATAAAATAAAAATCTTTAAAAAATGTAATCTGTATTTCTCAGAACAGGTGGATTACTTTTATTTTCTTAAAGAAAACAACATAGTCATTCTTTTGTTTCCCTTAAGATTTATTTATTGATGCATACAAGATCTGGGGTGTAGGCCAGAGGTTTGGGGTGGTGAGAGGATTCACCAGAGACAGAGTGGGGAGCAGAACAGGCAGATGTACTGAAGTACACTGCTAAGGGGAGCAGCGAGCGAGGCAGGAGGGATCTGCTGCACCATGTGGGTAGCTCCCTTGCCAGGGATCGAACTCGTGCTGCAGTGGCTGCCCATAGCTTCATAGTGCTGAGACTTAACCCTTTGCACCACCAGGGAGACCCCAACATAGCTTTCTAATCATGAGATGTAATAGCTGTCTAATGGAAGAGTCCCTTAGGCAAGATTTGCTGAAAGAAGAATAGAAGGAGGTGACTCTCCATGGTGAACCATCCTTCACTTCCTGGCTTTTTTTTTTTTCATATAGAACAAGGATGAGATGTTCAGGTGTAGCTGCATGCAACTATGACTCTCAGAGCAAGCAAATGACAGATCTGTGGCTGGAAGTCCCAACCTTGTTGAGCCAATAAATCTTCACAAGCCATTATCAGCCTCCAATGGTTTTATTAGATGAGAAAAAGAAACCCCTATTTTTAAAATCCTCTTAGATTTTATGTTACTTGAAGTCAAACCACATGATGATTAATGGATGAACTGCGGTTATACAGTCATCGTACTATTTCCCTACAATCTCCTGTGACTTGTGGCACTTCCCATGAATTCTTCAGCCTGAGATTTCCTGATGGGCACTGACCATAAATGTTTAAATTTAATTCAACAAATATTTACTATCTCACTCTTCCACGAGACATTGAGTTGATCAAGGATGATGTTTTATTTTCTTTGCATGTCTGGTATTTTGATAAAATATATAATACCGATAAAAACGTAAATTCTTCTTGAATAAATTCTATTTCTTACAATGTGCCAGGTATTGTGTTAGGTGCTCCACATATAAATATGAATATAACAGGCTGATTTCACTTCATGATTTAATTCATAATTTAGTGATATATGCATCTATTTTTCCCCTTTCCAAAATGTTATTGAAAACCTTTGAGACTATGTCTGCCTCATCATTATAGATCATAACAGTCTTAGAAAAGGGTCTTATATCTCTAAGTTCTAAAAAATTCAGTGGAATTGAAATGTGTGTCAAGTAAAGATCACCATAGTACCCATCTCTTGTGTATTATATCTAAATTTTGCAGCAATTATCTTAAAAATATATTGTCCTTATGTTCTGTTTGGTTGGGGGTTACTCTGATCATAATTGTCTAAAATATTACTTTTATGTTTCTCTCCTCTGGCTTCATCTTAAAGCTTGTTCCTATATTCTATTCAGAGTTTATCCCACTTTCTCTCTCTTTCTCTTTCTCACACACACACTCACAGACGAGGATTAATTCTCTATACTCAGCATAAGTATATTATTTAAAGTTTTAGCAATTTTCAGTATCAGTCTCAACATTTCCCAAGTATGTTTTTAAATCTACCCTTTAGAACCAATATAGGGAAATTTAAGAATATGATTTTGCTTCCAACCGCCTAGCTTGGGTTTTTACACGAATCAAACACCTTTCATATTTTTGTTCATTTGCCAAACCTATTGCCCTTTACAGCTGATTAGAAACAAGGCTAGAAGTTGTCAGTTCTGTACTGAAGAATGACCAGGAGTGGTTTGAAATGACATTTGATTCCACTTGTCTATGATAATAAAAAAGAAAATAAGTTGTTCTTCCCATAAGATGATTGTACCTGACGAGCAAAGCTTGTGGCTTATTAATAATTAAGAATTTTTCTGTGTTCTGCTACTGATGGAATATTTAATCGCTTGTTCAGTCAATACCAATGTACCATTTATTATTCATTAAAGATAAATGTAGTGTAATGGCCTTGAATTGCAATGTGTTGCAATGAGATTACAAAGGGCACAAAAAGTTGATTTACTCTTTGGGAATTGATTAAACTTCTCTACTGATCTCAATGACTAGGGGAACCCACCAGATCTCCACTGTGACACAGAGTTTTACTTTTTTAAAGGTCTATTTAACTAGTTGGGGGCTAGTTTTAACTAGCATTTAGCTAGAGACTTGACTAAACTAACACTTAGTTCAAGACAGTGACTCAAAGGAGGGTCTGCAGCAAAGGTTAATGTGAGTTTCTCAGATGAGATATGGCACCCAGGAATGTCCCCCACATTTTCTGGGAGTACTTTCTTCAATTTCTAGTGTGAGGTCATCTTAGGCTTTTGCTTTTAGCACATGCTGAGCTGGGTCATTATAGATCAGCTGCGTTTCACTCAAGAGTTCTATGTTCAGATGATTTTATCTCCCTCTCTCAGGTAGAATTGGCTGAAGTTTTTAAAAGCTTTATGAATGATTCATCCCCCTTTCTCTCTAGTTCTCTAGAATCTTTACACTCAGATTAGAGTCAAATATCAGGAAAGAATGGGCTTTTCTTCGGTTCTCCTTATAAGTTTTTTTCCTCTTGTTGTTGCCAGAAGTGAAACTTTCAGTTCAAAAACCAACTCTCCTGTCTTTTCTCAGCCTAAAGTCTTTTCATTACAGACTATACTACCTGCATCATTTAAAGTCCTTTTGTTTCTTTCTAGTCATGTGATATCTGAAAAAATAAGGAGAAGAGGGAAAAAAATGTCTATTCTAAATAAATATGGTCTCTAGGATTCGTCCAATGGACTCATGTCCTGTATATGACTCATCCAATAAGATTAGATTTTGACTTTGGTCAGTTTGCTATTATCTTTGACAACAGCTGGACTTGAGCCTCTGTGTGCAATAAAGAGGACTTCTCGTATCCCAAGGCATCTGGAATTCATAGTAACAGCTGCAATCAAGATGCTTGTGTTCTGGTGCATAAATATCATGTGTGTGTTGCTTGCTACAGGGAATCAATTGGGTGATTTGCAAAGGTGTTCAAACAACATCTTGATGCAGAAAGATGGTATTGGAGAGGACACTGGATGCCAGTCCCTTGGCAGCAGTGACAGGCCAAGTCTATGACTAGATAAGGGATTCCTGATTCTAGAAACATTTATGGAGTTATTACTATGTACCAGACACAATGCTGAAATTGAAGCCAATTATGTGATAAAGACACTATGAATCAGTAGGAATAAGGAAGAAAGGAAAATAAAAGAATAATCTCATTGAAAATGGGACAGACTCCTTGGGACAACTCTCCATTGCTACAACATAAGTTATTCTAAAGTGAGGCATTATTTATAGATTTTTATATTTGCCAGATTTTTATTTTGATAAATTTGAGAAATTGTAGGTCACCCATGCTCTATCTTACACTGTACTACTAAGCCTTTGATAAAATATGGGGTCTTGAAGCAGATCTGGGGGAAGTTTCTTTATGCAAATCTAGATTGCAACTGATTATTCCCATTTTTCAAAAACATCCTTTCTCAAAGCCATGACAGACACACCAAATTCATTTTGCAATGTCCTGTGTTCTTACAACAACACCCTGAAAGTGATTAAATGCTTGGGTTTGTTTCACAACCATTTATCTAATATTCCCAGTTGTGACTCAGGATGCATTTAATTGATTCAGAGAGATTCAACACATGACATTTTAAGCTGCTTCTCCTGCCTCCTGTATTCATTTATTCACTTTAGTCCGAAAGAGTTAACACAGTTGTGTTAACAAGGATTACCAATTAGGTACTCCAATTGATGATTTAAGTTTGTTTAAATTCCCTTTTTTTTTAAAGATTTATTTATTCATGCATACTAAACTGGGGTACAGGCTAGAGGCGTGGGGTAGCTACAGGGTTCACCAGAGACAGAGTGGGTAGCAGTACAGGCAGATGGACAGAAATACACTGCTGAGGGGAGCAGTGGGCGAGGCAGTAGAGGTCTGCCACACCATGTGGGAATCTCCCCAGCCAGGCGTCAAACTTGCGTCGCTGCTGCCAACAGCTCCACAGCGCAGAAGCACTGCACCACCAGGGAGGCCCATTGTTTAAATTCCTTTTATTAAAAAAAACATTTTTTGTTGTTATTTAGGACTCCAAATATTCTCTGCACATTTGCGGGGGTCTTGGTGGAGCTGCACCTACCCCAGTCTTAAAGACAATGAAACTGTTTTTCAAAAGAGAAACTTCACTTTCTACTCATTTTATATTCTTTCTTTGACTGTGATTTTCAGAAATTTAATGAAGCACAATTTCAGATGACAGCCATTTCCCTTATTTGGATTTGTGTTTTTGTTCATTAACGTATACATTGCATTCCTTTTAGCTGTCAGCTACAGTTTTAGGTATAGGGATGCATCAGTAGAGACAGAGGAAAAGTATTCTTTTACAAGGCTTCCAATCTACTGGGAGTTGACTAAAAGGAATGGTCAAAGAGAGATGAGAAGCAATTAGAAGCAACAATCAAATGCAGCAATTAGATTTTTCATAGGTTTATAAATGTTATGACAATAATGAAACCAGTAAATGTAGTCAAGAATGGGAGGGCTTTTGTTTAGATTTAGTAGTCAGGGGATTCTTTTCTGTAGTGGTGATATTTGAGCTGAAATCTGAAGGACATGAAAGAGTCATTCATGGAAAGATCTGGGAGCGGATAAAACAGCAAGTGCAAATGCCCCAGGGTAGAAACCAGCCTGAAAGCTCCCATTACAAAAACAGCACAGAGTCACTAGAAAAGCATCAGTGAGCTGGAGTACCTCCGCCTTTGTTCCCAAATACCAGGCTTGAGCCAAAGGCTACCTGCATGCATCTATTAGAAAATGAAAACCCAGGGAGCAGAAGTAAGGCACCGAACAGAGCTCAGAAGACAGCAGAGCCAATATGTGTGTGTTATCCAGCTGCCTGCCAGAAGTGACTGTTTGACCTTAAAGAACTGTTTTCTGAGACATCATGTGAAAAACTGGAACTCAAGAAGAAAAAGGGGGAAATCATTCGCCAACTCCTCATGCCGGTTGATGAAGGGCTTGCACCCCAAGGTTTTTGGGATGTACATGCTCTGACACCAAGTGGGAGTCTTGATTTTTCACATTTCAGAATCAACAGAGAAGCGTGGCGCAGGAGCTTGAAGCACATTGTGGAACAAGGACAAAGTGGCTTGAATTTGTCACTAGGCAACTGGAAGGCCAAACTACTCCAGTCACCATGGCCCTCTGAGCTAGGCTTGCCTACAGGAAGTAACACAGGATGCCAGCAATCTCAGGCCCAGAACAACCAGCAGTCGCCAAGATGGCGATGGGATGACAAGTGCACAAAGGTGCCCAGCGCAAAGTCATTTGCGCATAACCATGGGTGCCCCCTCCCCAGACCCTGGTATGCAACTCCTCTGGCAGAAAAGTCCCGCCTACCTCAGTGTCTTTTGAATGTGAGCTCTCCCTTTTCCCCTTGTTGAGCAACAAATGAAGTTTCCACTGCTGCACCAAACTCACTTTCCTTTCACTGGCACAGATGATTCTAAGTAGGGAAAGAACCAGCAAGAGTCTTAGCCCCAGGGGCTAACAAATTCAGTCAGGACCCTCCAACAGCTGGTATCCACAATCTTGCTACAAGACACCAAAAACATGGAAAAAAAAAAGTCTATTAGGCAATTACTGCATTTATGGAAACTTAGGAAAATTAATAAAGGGCTACCAACTTAGAAGTCATAGTACAAAGACTTAGAGGTCTAAGATGCCATGACACAAAGTGTAGATTTTATCCTAAGTATGTTGGAAAGACACAGAGGGTTATTAATCAGGGGAACACCATGATCTGATTTATATTTTAGATAGATTGCTTTGGCTTTCATGTGGAGAATTGATTGTCCGGGGGTGAGAATAGAACAGATCCACCAGAGCCATAGTCCGCAATCTATGACCCACAGGTCAAATCCTGCTCAGCTCCTATTTTTGAAAATAAAATGTTACTGGAACATAGCCACACTCATTTCCATAGCGTCTATGATTCTTCTCACACGACTGCAAAAGAGTCTAGTAATTGTAACAGAGACCATATGTTCTGCTAAGTCTAAAATACATATACTCTGACCATTCACAGAAAAAAATCTCTGAGCACTGCCCAAGAGGAATCTCCAGCGTAGAGAGCGCTACTGTCCTAGCAGCGTTTCGTGGTCCCTTGCTCCTATGCCACATTGTTACAGTGCATTGATTAGTATATAAACTTTGAAATGCAGATTTTTCTTCTTTCAAAATGCATATTATTTCCTTTAGGCCTCGTTCTCTTTTCCAAAGCTAAAAAATACCTTAAGCAGTACAACTTTGTGCTTACTATATATTGTGTATTGACTGGCAAAAAGAAGAAGAAAAATTTCAGTTGCTTATGAGAACAAACAGTTCTTTTCTCTTGCATTACTTGTCAGCAGCAATGGTTGAGATGGTGATACTCTACCCTGTGAGTTTTCTCACTTGGGAATCCAAAATGAACGAGCAAGCACTATGTGGGAAAGCACCGAGATTTGTTGTTGTTTTTTCCCCAGCAGGGGTGAGTAAAAACTAGTAAAACTCACAAACCCTCCTAAAGCTTTTGCTCTAAAGATACAAACGTTACATCTGCTTGTGTTCCATAGGCCAATGCATGCCACGAGACAAAATCCAATTCAATGGGGGGAAATGTGCTCTATCCGTGGTGAAGCAGACACTGCCCTCTGCATCTTAATAGTCAAGGATATAATACTCCTTTAACAGGAAAGGCTGGGGAGGGACTTTATGGATGTGCCTGTTTTCAGTGTATTAACTCATCTTCAAAACTTTGTTTTATTGCCTGCCTTTGGGATACCAGAACCCATTCCTTGCAAAAATTTTCCCTGACCAGTAGGCTCAATGTTAGGCTTTGCCAATAGAGGGCGTTAGAGAGACACTGCAAAGCTTTAGCAGGAGCAAAGCATTTTCATTCTTAGTTAGGTTGCCCCATTTAGCAAAAAAAAAGTAAATTTGAACCTCAGATAAATAATGCTTTTTTAAGTGTAAGTATGTACCAAATAATGAACTATATATTTAAAAATATTTTTTATTGTTCTAACGTTGGTTTCTATCATTGTATTTTAGAAGGGTAGGACCCCTTCCTTCAGGTGTTGTTACCGTAGGCCACGCACCACCAAAGCTCCTACTGTCCTCCAACTTACCCCACTGTACTCCCTCTCCCCCTACTGCTCTAGTTACTTCAGTTCTATAGTTAGCTTTCAAGGTTTTGTAGTTTGGTTTCGTTGAACCCCTTGGTTTCTCTTTATTTCAGGAATAAGTGACACCATCGGATGCCTCTGAACGGGACATTCTTGTACTAAAATAGTTACCTGAAATTCAAATTTCATCTGACAACGCTATCTTGATTCCAGTGAGGTGTGTGCGTGTGTTTGTGTGTGTAGCAGAGTCGGTGTGTAGGAGGCGTAACAGCAGTCACATCTGAGCCCCACACTTAGCTGCAGGCATCACCCTCCAGCAATTTCTCCATACAGCCTCTCTCCAGGAGCCCCGCAGGCAGGCTTCTTCCAGCAAGAAACCTCTTCCTGATGGGGCGGTCACACCCTGTTCAACTCCATTGAATCCCTGTCTTAATAGGAAGTACTCTTCTAGCAGTTTGCTCCTCCCTGTTCACCCTCCCCTTCAACCTTCCAGGGAGTCTGTGTTCTCTGCATTTGCTACCGGTGTGCCTCCCCGCGGAGTCCTCTTTTATAGCTAATCACCTTTTACTAGTTCACAAATTTTTCTACTGAAATTTTCCCCTTCAAATTACTAGTGCGGTTTCTGTGTCTTGGCAAGACCATGCCTAATTGGGGGCAATAATACAAACTACCACACAAAACAATTTAATGGTCAATGATGCTGTGTGAAAATATTTGACCCCAAGGAGCCTCTAGGAGTTCAAGTAATGAGTGAAAAGACAGAGATGATGAGTCATGGAGGCTTCTGCAGAAGGATAACTAGTGTTCATACTCTCGTGCATTTAATTCGCCCCTGCTGTCTTTCCAGCACTAAATATAAACATTTACCCTAAATAATTAATAAACATTTTTTTTCAGTTATTAGTGGATGGAATCATGCCTGCATCAGTTCATGCTTAGTAAATGTGATTAGTTCATTGTTTTAATAGTATAATTTTCCCATTTTACAGGTGGGTGATTTGGATAGAATGAAGCAACAATTAGGGGAAATTACTGTTAGGGGCTCAGTTTTTTGCACCTCCAATTTCTTGTGTTGAAGTTCTAACAATGTTCTACTTCAAAATTCACTTGTTTGGAGATAGAGCCTTTATAGAGAAAATCAAGTTGATATGATATTAGGATGGGCTTAATTTGATATGACTGGTATCCTTAAGAAGAGGGAAAGTTCAAATTCAAAAATTAGGAAAGTGATGTAAAGAGCTATAGAAGATAGCCATCTACCAGTCATGGAGAGTGGACTGGAAAATTCTTTTCTCATATACTTCAAAAGAAATCAACCCTGTCAACAACCTAATGTTGGATTTCTGGCCCCTAGAACTAGAAGATAATAAATTCCCATTGCTTAAGCCATCTAGTCCTAGGCATTTTGCTATGGTAACCCCGAAAAACTAATATAATTACTAAAAGTAATTATATTCCTATCAATAGGAAGGTGCTGTTGTATTTTCTCTTTGGTATTTTTCTAACAATTGAGGAAGACATCAGAGTTACTTTTCTGTTCTTTTTATGAAAGTGGGACAGATTATCGTTGCACTGACTGGGGATATGTATGCAGCAGAAGGTATACACCACTGTAAACTAAGAGTTTGATATAAGGATTGAATTTTTACCAATGTAAGTCATATTCCTCTTCTCTACAGCTTTGCTGTTATAAGTGTGCTTCATAAATCAGCAGCATCAACATCATCTGGAAATTGGAAAAAAGGCAGAATCTCAGCCTCACCCCACATTTAGTGAATCAGAAATTCTATTTTAACAGAAGCTTTCGGTGATTCACATGCACATTAACATTCAGAATTCTGAACACCACATAGTATCGTTGCCAACTTGGCCAATAAAAAGGGAGGGGAGAGGCCCTTCTGGTGGCCTAGGTGTTAGGTCTCAGGCCAGAGAGCTGATCTACATATGGCATACAGACCTCTGCTGTCTCTCCTGCTGTTCACCCCTGCACTCTGGTCTATGCCCCAGTTCTATGCAAAAAAAGAAATAAAATATAAAAAAGCAGGTGTGTAGTCGTCTCTTAGAGATTACCTTCTTTAAGTATCGGAATTCCTGAAGCAACGTTTTGGATTGCTGAAGCTAGCTTGTTGGAAGCACTAAAAATGTTTCGCAAGTCACAGGTACACCTATTTGATTCACAGCTGGTTTGAAATCAATTACCTGAAGCTGAAATGCCTCTCAAAACTCAATAATGTGATAATTGCTCTTAATTGTTTCACTGTGACTTTTCCTGTCTACCTGTTACTTGGATCTTAGTAAGTGGGCTCTCAAACTAGGAGAGACTTTTGTCTTACCATTGTCAGGCACAAGAAGACAGGTGTGACATAAATTCAACTTGCTGGTGTAATATATGGGTATTTCTGACATTTATCAGCAAATACATGAACTCAATTAAAAATGAGGCCTGAAAAGGACTTCTGACTACACTAGTTTATCTTGGTTATGTTCGCCTTCATTAATGTTGGTCCTCAGAATCCTCACAAAGCGAGACTGAATAAATACTTCTTTCTGTAAGTGGAATTTTGAATCCATCTCATTTGTCTTTATTTTAAGTGATTATTTTCTAATAAAAATTTATTTTTGGCATTGAAACTAAAAACTTACATTTTAATTGGCATGTCGGAGAGCTGCCCTTTATCTTCTGATTGAGAAAAACTCAGAAAAAAAAGAGAAAAACTCACCATTTTTACCTATTGGATTTGGAATCACAAAGTATTGGGTAGAAGACACTAATTACCATTAGCTGGAGTATAAATTTATAAAACAAGCAAAGAAACAAAAATGTTTTCGAGGGCAGGGAGAGGGACACCCCGGGGCCCTCAAACTGTCTGCTCTAAATGGGTTCTACCATCACTACAAAAAGATAAGCATACTCTTAGTGCATAAGCCCTCCAAATGAAAATAACATTAATGCAATTAGTATGCAATAGAGAGAAAAAAGAAAGAACATAGTAAAAATAGTTTCCTCATGAAATACCCAGAGTTCCCCATCCCCTCATTGGTAAATGCCAAGCCACTGAGACCCAAAAACTAGCCACAAGTCTAAGGCACCTCCTGGTAGGGACTCACAGAAAAGCAACCAGGCAAATCTGGAAGGAAAAGGGCAAAATCAAAATACAAGTCAAGATAAAATTTGCTATTGGCAGCCTCCCCACAGGGGTCTCTTACCCATATCTCTGTCTCTTTCAATCACCTACCTCCATGTCTCCCATGACGTTGGCACAGTCTAAGAACCTCTTCCATCATTTCTTCCATTTTCCTTCTTCTAAAATGTTCAGCTCCACCCTTCAAGGTGGGGCAGATAACCTGGAACCTCCCCTTTCTATGGATATCACACTGTTACAAAAGGAGTCATCTGGCTATATATACTAAGTTTATATTTATACCTCTCTTTTGACACTATAATCAGGCTTCTTAAATTTATCCTAGAGATGTCTTTGTATAGGTACATTGCTTTTGAAGAAAGTTACTCATTCCAGAATTATTTATAAAGATAAAAATTTGGGAACACCTAAATCACTATGCACAAGTACTTGTTAAGTAAACTTTAATATACCGTATATACTGTAAGAATGGAATATTATGCAGTTATATAAAATGACAAAGTACAATATATATTATTAGTACCTGTCTCTCTTTTTGAGTGAAAACATTTTCAAAAGTGTGCCTTTCATACCACTGTTTGTATAAAAAGAGGGAAGAGATTGTCATTTGAACAGCTCACATATGCATAAGCTATCGGGAAGGATAAATGGGAAGCAAAATCATGTGTGGAAACGATGGATGAGGATGAAAATCTTTACCTCATTCTCAACATTGCTTTTGAATTTGGAAAAATCACTAGAGAAAATCCATTTAAACAACAAAAAAGAGAACATCTGAAAGCAATAACAACAAAGCCAATTGCAGATTCTATGATATTGGGCCAATATCACAAGGTTGTAGAATAATGATCTAGTTGCTACTATCGCTATGCTAAAGTCAATGCCAAAATTCCTCTAACTTAAATTTAATATTGAAACTAAGCAAGTTATTTGTTTTAATCTTGTGCGTGGAGTAGGTACACATTGCAAAGTGTTCTGGGGTGATATTTGCTCTGAATTATAATGAATACAGCTGTCTTGATCTATTTTGCTTTTTTGGTTCCTCTAGTGTTCAATGTTTGTCCTACCAAGCAGTGCTGGGCAAATTCTGGTGGAATAAACTGTCCTAAAGAACCTAAACAGTGTTCTGTCTATTTCATGCCTCAGGGCCTCTTGGTCACTTCCTACCCTCCAGTAATTAACTTCCCCATGTTCTTCCTTTTCACTATGGCAAGCTGCAGGTGTCAGCCACCCACAGAACACCCTCCTGCTGGTGATGAGCAGTGCTTATTTCCTGCAAGAATATCTCCATAGATAATTCAGGTTATTAATCCAGAATGAAAATTTAGATTCTCACTGGCAAGAAAATGCCTTCTAATAATTTCTGAGTATTTAAAGAGGCAAATCAAGACACAGAGCACAGATAATATAATAAACGCTCGTGAAGGTGCTATGTACAAATTGGGCTTATTCAGTTATAGAAATACATGAATCCCTCCCCATCTTCCTCCCATTTATCAAGACATTAGCTCGTACCAATTTTCTCTTCCTCAAACATACCATGCTGTTCTACCTTTGTAAGCCTTAGGCATTTTGTTTCTCTAGTTGGGAAAGCATTTCTCCCCACATCTGTCTTCTAAATTCCTACTTATCTTCCAAAAAAATAGAATTTTCTCATTGATATCTTCTGGGGTCGGCTCTTCTGTATTTCCCATAGGATTAATCCATGCTTCATCTTTGCTGTTGTTATTTGAACTTACCCTTGTTCTTACAATGATAGCTCCATTTTGACAGCTTCTGTTTATATACCTAGAGAACACATTTTCTTAAATCAGTACATGTTCTAAAAGAGATATATTTTGCACATTTGATTCATTGATAAATAGTATAAGCTATAAATATGAAATCATACTTATACATTTAATTATTTACTCATATTTAAAAGTACACTACATGACATTGAGACTGTTCTATGATATGAATTGCACCTTGTTGTAGATTAGAGAGACTAATGGATGTTGTTCACCTCTAATGAGAGTTTGCTTTCAAGACCTCCTGTATATGCTCCTTTCTTCACTTCTATCCAAGTGGAAGAAAATCCACTGTGGATTGGGAAGACTCCAGAACATTGACTGGGCTGCATTTATGAAAGGGTAGAATCACTGGACTGCAAAAGGTCAGCGCCTCACAGAGGATTTCTCTCCCCACCTCTTTCTCAGTTGGAGCTGGCAGGCAGATTCTAATTTGAATTTAGTCCCTAGGCTCATTTACTTAGTCGAATCTGGCTCACCAGAGATTTTCACTGATTTGCGAAACTCAAAAACAACTGGGGAATTGACATTAATTTGCTCTAATTTCTAGCGTTTTATGTTCTTTGAGCATCTGGTAAGGCTAAGAAGCAAAACAGCCTGAGGTGAGAATTTAGAACTTCTGACTTATTTACCTTAACATCCTCTAGTAATCTCCCAATCTCAAATTTCTTTCTGAAATATGAATACTCTGCTAGTTCCTTAGGTATGTATCTCAGTGGCAGCCTTTTATATTAGTTTCTTCTTTAGAATAATTTTATGTCATTGACTTGGATACAAATTTGGAAACTTGTGAAAAGTTTGACTTGACATAAGTACCTTCAGGACAGGATGCACTCAATTAATGCTCTTTAGCTTATGGGGAGATATTCCAGAAATTGTAAGTACAGGAATTCTAAGAGTATTTGTGTAGTCAGCATGTTAATATCTGTGGTAGAAGTTAGGAAGAGTAGATATAGAAACCTGAGATAGATGTTATCCACCTAAGGAATTTTCTAGCCCTTCTCAAAGGTTCAGAGCTTGACAATTGATAATACAGTGATGTCTGGCTTCCAGCACAAAGCTTAGCACAGATGAACCAGTCAATGAAAACGCTGTTGATGGATTGCAGAGTTGAACACTTTGACTTTTTAACACCTAATAAAATTATAAGAAAGTACACTTTTTATAAGGTTGAAGTCCCCCCCACTTCATTTTCTCCAGGAAATGAAAACATGACAAAGTACTTTGTCAAGGAATCTAGGGAATTTTATTCTGAGAATTTAGGGATGATTTTAATCTCCAAAATTCAGGTTGACTTATCTTCAAAGAAAAATACATCATTAGTGGTATTCTCCACAGAATGTGGAACTTGGTAAGATTTGAAGGGAAGATATGTTTAAGAGATTGGCCTTATATTCCGTCCCAGAAGCTCTCAAACAGCACTGCTTTAGCAACAACTATGTAAAAAAAAAAAAAAAAAAAGGTGTAAAAGAAGACACTCAAAGCAACTTCAACAACACCCAAGCTGATCTATGAAACTCATTTTAATATCAAACTGCAGATATAAAAGAATATTCTTAAGTAAACATCTAACAACAAGGCACTTAAAAATAAGTCAACCTGCAAGACTGAAAAACAAAAATATGCTATAGTCCAGAAATGGTCTTGTTACGCAGAATTCAGAAAGACACAAACGCCACAGTTTTCTTTAAAGATGGGATATCATTGTCTCCTTGATATGCATATACATGAGTTTACAATTTAGAATTCTGATGTTTTTCTGGAAGGATATATCTGTGAATATTCCCATAAGTGAGCATGCAGAAATGATAAACTGAATTTAGCCCACACAATTTTGCTTGGTCTGCACAGAATTAATCTGCTCAATGATTATTAAAATAGAAAGTCTTTCTAGCTAGTTGCCAACAATTTATAATTGGGAATTACCAGATTATTAAAAAAAAAAAAACTAGTATTTTTGCTACTTTTGGAAAAATATTTAGAAGATCTGGCCACCCAGAAACTTCACTCTTTCAGGACAGTAGTCCGCAGAAACTGAGTCATCCTGCCCCTCCTAAAATAAACAGGCATCTTTGGTTTGTCATAGTCTCATCTGACATTCAGAGACATCTCCCAATTTTTGTGGGATTTGGCCATTGGTTTTCTTATGGTGCAATTAAGAAAAAATAAAAATAACTTGTTATTTGAAGGTTTTTTCCTAATTTATTCATATATGTGTTAAGTTATCATGGGTTTGCAACACTCTATATGATTCAGAAATATAGGTTTTCACCTCTGTAGGTGCATGTTCATTTTTTTAAACACGCTGAAACTTTTGAAAATAAATTTTGAACTCATGCTTCTATCAGAAATGAAAACAACAACAACAACAACAAAGTCTAGTGAAGAGATCAATGGATTTTTTTAAAGATTTGTTTATTTATGCATACAAGCTGGGGTATAGGCTAGAGGTGTGGAGAGGTGAGATGAGATTTTCTTATGTAAAGTTCATTGCATTGGCCCCTCTAAACAAATGTGTTCCCAAACTCCTGATAGAGAAGTCACCAAAAGTCCATGTCAGTCATAAAGAAAAATACAATCAAAATATTAACTACATTTCCCTAATTGTGGAACAGAGTAAAATGAAGAGGCTACAATATGATGGAATTAATGCTGAAAGATAAAAAAATCCTTGATGTAAAGTTAGGGTTACAGTTTCTGTTGTTTTGGAATAAACTAAGAAATGAATCTCATGCTCCTTCAGAAGCACAAACACTAAAACTGGAGCCACACACAGAAGACCAGCCTGTTCCCTGTACTAGGATGACATGAAAATTTGTAAAATGTCCCACATTTTAAAGAAAAAAATGAGCTAATCTTGTAGTGGATAACCAGGTCTTAGTTCCTTTGAGGAACCGGATAACTATTCTAGATTATCAAGAATGGAGCCAGGCCGGATTTGCTGTGGTCTAATCAACGTGTATTGGTGGTGAAGTCACAGTTATGAAACCAAGCAGAGGAAGGAAAAAGAAGGGCTCTTGCTCCTCTGGCCTGACTTTCCCTTTGGAGCTGCTGGGAAGGAGACATGGAGGAGAGACATATAGAGACACTTGAAAGAGACACGTCTGTGAGAGACACATGGGGGGTGATGATGGCAGCTGTTAGTCTGATGTGGTATCTCTTTAGTCCCAGCTTCCTGGACCTGCTTCAGAACCTATTTCCTGTGGTTTTCTGACAAGAAGGTACCTTTGACTTGTGGCAGCTTTCAGGCCTCAACAGCCCCACTTTGGGGTGACCTTGTTTGGTTGGACATTTACCCAAGGTGGGGGGGGACTGGGTGTTTTATTGGGTCACTAATAATCTTTCTACTCTTCCTTCTCTATGCACATTAATTCTATTAAAATTCTTACACACACACACACACACACACACACACACACACACAGAGTAAAAAACCATGCAGAAAAAAAATGTCTTCTTCCTCACAACCCCTGCTTTCCACAAAGGAAAATAATAGATTTTTTTTTTTTTCCTTTTTCCTGGGGTGGTGGCAGGTGGGCCAAAGAGCAATCTAAATCTCAATGTCAATAAAACCTTTTGAGTCTTCTGAAATTTCAGTGGCAACTGACTTCCTATTTATAATTGCAGTGAGAGCTGCTGTCATTACTCTGCAGGCTAGAACCATGGAGAACTGCTGTTCAAATAGGAAAGGCGTTTCCTCTCATTAAAAGTAAAAGAACCAACTGTAAATAGCACAGCTGTTAAGAACAGCCACGTGGCATTGACTCTGCTAATCCCAAGGGTCACTCTCCAATTCCCAAGGGAGTTCAGAATGGAAAAGCTAATCCCAAGGGTCACTCTCCAATTCCCAAGGGAGTTCAGAATGGAAAAGGCAAAACAGCTCTTCCCTTTGGCTTTTAATATCCAGCTCACAGGACTTTCTAAAGATACAGTGCTCAATTCAGAGATGTTTTGTGGCAAATAAAGGAGTCCACCTGTATGAAAAATATTTGGATAAGATAACATGGGAAATAAATCAGCATTTTTTCTCTGTTTTTCTGTGCTTAAATATTATTGTTCTGATTTATAAGTAAAATATTAATTGAGAACATTTTGTGTTCCTACCATATTACATGTACTGTCACATTTAACACAATCATAGCAGGTGAGGAATTTTGTAAAGTATTTAATATCTTGGGCTTTAGTAGCAAACTTCCAAGGCTCAAGCTTCTGTGAGATCTTGGCAATTACTAATTTATCCACCTTAATCTTCATTTTGCTCATTAGCAAAATTGGCATAATGATGGTAGTGTCTACCTTATAAGGTTGTGATGAGATTTAAATGAAATAATCCATGTAAAATATATAGAATAGTGCTTGGCAGAGAATCACTAAAGTGTTGGTGATTATTGTTCATTTCACTGATGACTGAACTCTATATGACTATTGGAGAAGCTGAAGCCCTCCCAAGATTAGACAGTGATTTGTGTTCCATGAGGATTTAAAGGGTCGATCTTACATACTATTTTAAATGTTCATAGAATTGCTGTGAAGTTTAAAAGATGCAGCGTATACTCTAAGTAAATGAACAATGGAGGACAATTTTATGATTTGTCTATCTGAATCTAGATAGACTCCTCTAGTTGAAAATAATGTTTCATCTCAAACTTTGACATGTTTTCATGTTTATTTCCATCACCTTAGTAATAGGATACTAAATTAAACTTTTCCTCTTGTTTTAGCAGGTGTATCAAAGATTAATAAAGCAATAGGTTACTAAATTTTCTGACATTCCACAGTGGTATGTTAAAATATTCATTGAGAACTTGCAAAGGAGTGGGTCTAAATTAGGTGTACTAGCACTAGGTAGCTATACACTTCCAGTATATATGCCAAAGTAAAGAACAATGTATTTATTAGGTCAACAGCAGAAAACTTTTGGGGCATTCAAATATTTCATCCACTAGAACAAAAATAATTAGTTTATGGGATGAATTTGTGGAAATAGTGAGAGAAAGAATGAACTTGCTTTTTGTGTTAAAATTCTTTTAAGGTCAATCCAGGAGATAAACCAGTAACATTTGTTTTATATTCATTGTTTCTACTAAAATATAAGCTTTCTGAGACCACAACATTTCTTTTTTTCTTTTTCTTACCAAATCTAAAAGTTTATGTCAAACTCTGTGCTCCATCAATATTGCTGGCAGACGGGAGCAGTAATTAGTTACTCAGAGTAGTCCAGACATGATCAACTCATTAAATTAGACTATCTTCATGAAAAATGAAGAAAAAACTAATACTTTAGTATGAATTATAAACTGTTGTGGACATATCGTGAGTTCCACTTCAGAACCTCCTTAGCCCAGCTGCATACATTCTTAAGCAACTCCCCCTGACTTTGCAAGTATGTGCATAAAACTAATGGGGGGCAGGGACATGTCTTAAGTATCATTAACTCAGTATTATGTATTCCATCCTTAAATATTCACTCTACCATTTAATTTTATAAGCTTGGAGGAAAATTACATCAATGGATGATTCCATCATATATGATTTTCTTATAGAAGTGAACTGGCATTAGTAACTTCAATGTTACCTAGAGGGTCAAAGAGTGAACACTATAGAGAGCACATTGGTAGCAAGTTGTATCTAACAGTAGTGCAACTAACACGGTGAGAAAATATCATAGTTGTGTATAAAAAAATAATCTTTAAAAAATTGGGAAATTTCACATAAAAGTTGAGATAAATAACTTCTATCAAAACATTTCTAGAGCTAGAAACACTGGACTGTATCTTCCATGGCCACCATTTTCTTTAGCCCATGGTATTGCTATCCTGCCCAAGGTTATAAAGTGGATGGTCAGGAAACGTACAGGCTACATGTGAGTTCTTATCATCAATTTTGTGAAACACTGTGACTGCAGCAAATTCCCAGGAGCTAGCTGTACCTTTTGAGCTCAAAAGGTGATATGTGGAAATATTTTACTTTTTATTTCTGATTTTACAGAGTATAAATTAGAGAAGGATGGGTTACAAATGTCACGTGTACCACTTCCATAAATGTGTTCACTGAAAACATAACCGTTAAAAAGAAACACGAAGCACAAAATGGAATATGGAATAATCTGTGCCAAGATTTAATACCTACACTAATTACAGTTCAAACTCTCCCCAAAGCGGTATTCTAAGTCAACCAATCTGGAGTTTCCTGGTTAGTACTAGTGAGATAATCTGCATGAGAAGACACTCCTGCCTTAAAGGTATCTTTCCCTGAAAAACTCTTTCTTTTCTATTACTGATAAGATTATTCCACTCTCTGACAGTCAAACTCTTCCATTTGTGCAACACTTGCAGAGCCTTTCTATAGATTAAATGGGGTACTGCCTGATTCATAAATCATTTAATGAAGTCAATTAGACCTCTAAATTTATTCAGATGAATTTTGTTTTTTAGCATCACTAATACCTTTGACATTTACTTTGGTTGTGTCCAAATGTGGATGCAGAATCTATATTAAGTTTAGTGATCTAGGAAGAGTAACAGCATGCTCAGAGCTGGTATATGTAGCATATTAGTTTCCCATCAGAGTACAAATCTTATTATGACAAATTTAGTGACTTAAAACAACACTCATTCCTTATTTCACAGATCCTGTGAGTCAGAAGCCTAGATACAAATTATTTGGGTCTTTTGCTTCACAATCTCACAAAACTTCAATCAAGGTGTTGGCTTGGGTTGGGTTCTTGAGAAGAATTTACTTCCAAACTCAGGTAGTTATTGGCAACAGTCAATTTGTAGGAGTTCTTAGACTGGTCCTAGTTACTTGCTTACTTTTTACCTAAGACTGCCATCAGTTCTTCCCCAACATTGCAGACACAAAGAAATGGAAAGATATTTCATGCTCATGAATTGAAAGAATTAATATTGTCAAAATGGTCATTTTACTTAACAAAATATACAGATTCAATAAAATTCTGATTAAGATTCCTTGGCATTCACCACAGAAATGAATAATAAAAATTGTAAATTTGTACAGAACACAAGAGACCTTGAATAATCAAAATAACCATGAAAAAAAGAACAAAAACAAAGGTATCAAACTCCCTAACTTTAAACTGTACTACAAAGCTACAGTAATCAAAACAATATGGTAATGGAGTCAAGGGAATAAAATTGAAAGTCCAGAACTAAAACCACACATACATTGACAACCCATTTATGACAAAGGCATACAATGAAGGGAAGAAAGTATCTTCGTAAATACTATTTAATTTAATTTATTAATTTAATTTATTAATACTAAGTAAATAATATTGGAAAACTGTATGTACAAAAAAAAAATGAGGGCCTCCCTGGTGGCGCAGCGGTTGGGCGCTGCACTGTGGAGCTGTCGGCAGCAGCAACGTGGGTTCGATGCCCGGCCGGGGAGAGTCACACGTGGCACGGTGGATCTCTCCTCCCCTCGCCCGCTACATCCCCTCAGATGTATTTCCATCCATCTGCCTGTTCTGCTCCCCACTCTGTCTATGGTGAGCCCTCTCACCGCCCCACGCCTCTGGTTGTACCCTAACTTGTATGCAAAAATAAATAGGTCTTAAAAAAAAAAAGAAATTAGATCACTATCTTATACCACATAGTAAAATTCATTCTGATTAAAGATTAGAATACAAAATACAAAGAAGAAAACAAAGGTGATAAACTCTTTGTCATTGACCTTAGTGATGTCTTTGTGGATTCATGTCAAATAGCCAAGAAAACAAAGCAGATATTGAAAAAAAAAAAATGAAACTACATCGAATTGGAAAGGTTTTGCACAATGAAAGAAACTATCATTTAAACAAAAAGGCAGCCTACTGAGTAAGAGAAGATGTTTTCAAACCTTATATCAGACAAGGGGTTAATATCCAAAATACTGAAACAATTGATATGACCCAACAAGATAAAAACATACAGCCTTGTTAAAAATAAACAGAAGATCTATGCAAAATGTAAAAGACATAAATAACAATAAAAATATATATTATATAAAAAAAATAAAATAAACAGAAGATCTAAATATGCATTTCACAAAAGAAGACATACAGATGACCAACAGACATATGAAAAGACTTTCTACATTGCTTATCATTTGGGAACTGCAAGTCAAAATCACAATGAGATTTTACCTGAAACTGGTTAGAGTGCCTGTTACCTAAAAGTCAAGAAATAATTAGTGTTGTCAAGAATGTAAAGAAAAAGAAACTCCCATGCTCTGTTGGCAGGAATGGTAATTGGACCAGTCATTATAGAATACACTATGGAGTATAGTGAGTATGGAGAATGCAAAAACAATAACATGAAGAGTTATGTACACTCCCACCTTCATCAGAACACTATTCACAATAACTGAAATACAGAGAAAACCCAATACTCAATGATGGATCTAGGGCCAAAGAACATATATATTCCATTGGGATATGTATTCCCAATGGAATACTGCTCAGCCACACACACACACAAAGATGAAATCTTGCCATTTGTGACAACATGGGTGGACCTTGAGTGGATTATGGTAAGTGGAAAAAGTCCAAAGGAGAAAGATAACACTTTATGATTTCACTCATTTGTGGTATAGAAATAAAAAGCAAATAAAACAAAGCAACCAAACAAATAAACAAACTCTTAGATTCTGACAACAGAATGATGGTTACCAGAGGGCAATGGAGGAGGTAAGAGTATAGCGAATGCTGATTAGTTAGTGGTGGGTGGGGACTAGACATTTGGCGGTGGGTATGGTGTTGCTGAAATATAGTATGTATAGTTGTGGAGATGAGAAACTGTACACTTGGAACCTATATAGTGTTGTAAATTATAGTTATCTTTATTTAAAAAACTAAAATTTGGGGCTACTTGTGAGCATTGTAAAAACTCATACAAACTATTTGACATGGAGAAAGAATATCTCATAAGCATTTGATATCTCTAGCTTCTTGTTTATTTTTTCATGATGTTGAATAGAATCATAAACTTAATTCATGCATTTGATAAAATATGTATAACTGCATAATCCTAAGATCTGCCAAATGGACAATATCACTTCCTATAAGCATTTATTGGATATCAACTGTATGCATGAGGGTGTTTTTACAATGAGGAGTGGAAGGATTACACAGGAAACATTTTCTTGCCTTCACAGAATTTACAATTAGAGAGAGAAATAAGCTCACCAATAATGTTAAAATAGAGCAAAGTGCAAGAGAAAATTAATCAAATGCCACATTATAATACATATGCAGTGGTCTGTCCCAGTTTTTCTTTTCTGACTGGAAAAGTCAAAGGATATAAAGAAATCAAACTCCACTTCTATGAATATTTTTTACTGCCGGTAATGCCTTAAACAGGGAGTTGCTAAAATAGCTGGGAGAAATTCCTTTGAAACTACACTTGAGAAAGAGACAATTCCATTGAGACTGAAAGGCACCAGGATGAATACAAAGATTTTATTTTTCTTAACCAATTCATCTTGGTTATAATACACACAACTTTTGAGATACTCAAGAAAAAGAAGTCATTCAACATAAAACATTTTCATATTGATGCATTTTGATTGCAGCTGAAAGTTCAACTAACCACGAATAGGTGGCATCCAAAAATCTGAGCAGAAATAGCACAATGAAAGAATTAAGTAAAATATAAGCATAACAAACACAGACATCTTCAACTGCTTTTTTTCTGTTGTTCACTTGAAAATATCCCAAGAACCAGGCATGGGACTTTGCACATAGCTATTGCTCAATAATATCTGTTGGTAAATGAAAACACACACACACACACACACACACACACACACACACACACACACCAGACTCTTTTCCCTTTCTCAGTTGCAGGTAGTACTAACTCCCAGGTAGGAAAGAGTAAGTGAAATGGAGACTCTGGGGTGATTTTAGTCCGAGTGTATTATCTGACTCTGATTTATTATCTATATTTGTACGAAAGGTGCAGGGAATGTGATTTGCTCCCTCACAGAATGTACTGAAACCTGTGTTTCTGAGTCTATAATTAAATGTGCCACTTATCTTAATGAGCATACTTCCCTTTTCTCTCTACTCAAAGCCACTTAACACAACAGAAATAGCCCAGTGATTGCAAAGAGCACACTGCTGAATCCTGGTGTATCCCTGGATACAATTAGGTTTTTGTGACAATGTAGAGGTTCTTTTTTTTTTTTTAATTCTGTGTTTATCTTCACAACGCAGAGAGTGACAGTGATAGGTAGCTCCACTTCACAGAAAATGGTTCCAGTCCAGGATGTCATTTGAAGAGTGATCAGTGGTCAGAAAACCATTATGGTGTGCATGACAATGAAGAAAGCCAAGTTATTCTTGGGAGTTACCGTGAGCTTTTCTTCAGAGCAGTCTCAACACTAGGTATGTGCCTTTGCCCCAGAATTCAGTTGACTTCTGATGTGGAATAAATTGTGCTCCTCAAAATGACAGATTCCCATTCTAATTCCTATTATCTATAAAACCTGTGTAATCAAGTTAACACAAGGTCAAACAGGATTAAATTCAGTGGCTGCTGTCCTTCTAAGGAGCATGGTATTTGAAGACACAGAGAGAAATAGGCAGGTTATGGTGGAGGCAGAGGTTGGAGTGATGCAGCAATAAGCCAAGGACTGTGGTGAACCATTAAAGACCGGAGAGGAGAAGAATTTGCCCTAAGAGCTTTCAGTGGGAGCTTAGCCCTGCCAGTACCTTGAGTTTTTACTTTGACCTTCAGACCTGTGAGATACTCCATTTCTCTTGTTTTCATCCATCTAGTTTAGGGTAATTTGTTGTGACAGCCCTAAGAAGCTAAAACAGTGTATCTGTTGGAAAAATAAATTTAAAGATTCTTTTCCAGCCTAATCTATTTAAATGCTTCAATCCTACTATCTTCCAAGTGAGAATAAATTCTGACTTTGGCACAGGGTCCTCTGGGCCTGCTTTCAGAGCAGATAAAAAATAATTTAGAGTAAAATGAGTCTCTTGAAGCATAATATTCTGTAATGAAGCCCAGCTAAACCTAAAAGTATGTGCTATGAAGCTGAGAATTAATTGGGATTTTTTTGTTGACATAGAGTATGTAATTTGGCATAATGTGCTAACATAGTTAAGTACATGAAAGCCTTTTTGTTTTTCATATCACTAAAATATAATCAATAATGTACACAGAAACATAGTCCATGGTTGCTTAGGAACATGTTTATGATATTAAAAGAGTATAAGTAATTGAAATGACCAGGAATGTCAGATTATTAAGGTAAAGTATGGTTTTTCAATATATTAATTTAGCATGTGGTATTAAAAAATGAGGCTTTCCAATAGCCATAGTTAAAGTCTGCTCTGACATGCATATGGGTGTCTTGGGGACAGGAATATGTGATATTATTTGGGAAAAGTGTGCTTTGTTGATGTTATGGAGTTAAGATAAGGTCCTACTGAATATAGCAAAATTTACAGATCATTGCAAATTGCATCCCAGTGGAAGCTGTATAACTACCAAAGATGGAAGATTTTGTAAAAATTACAAAATAAATTTACTGCTAATGTTGATAACTGAAACAAGGTCAAGTATATGAACTAAGAGTTATGAATAGAGGGGATTATATAGCTAAAAGCTATAATTACATAAATGTAACTTATTTTTTTATTGTAGAGAACGTTTCTCCCCCAAAGACTATTATTATTTATTATTGAGAACAAAAATAAAATTCCTGTGCACAATTTATAAAGTTTATAAAACTGGGAAGGGTAATACAAACAACACATATAGGAAAAGATTTACAAGGAAATGTTATATGAAATTGTATGTGACATGTTTGAAAACCACCTAGGAATTTGTATTTTCCTAGAAAATCATGCAAATTATCAAAACTTACCTTTAATTGCTTACACAGGAAAGTCATTGGAACTAGATGGATTTAACTGAATTAATTGTAACTTTTAAAGACAGAGGTTTAATGCTGCTTAATCAACAGCAAAGTTTTCCTCTAATCTCATTGCCTTTCCTTCTTCTTTATCAGCTAATATTCTTCTGTCCTAACTCTAACTATTGAATGCCTGAAAGACTTGAACTCATAGTGTTGTTCCTGGACCAGCATCACAAGAATATTCGTAGAAATTCAGAATCTGGGCCTCCCTGGTGGTGCAGGGATTAAAGTCTCAGCACTTCCTAACTATCGACAACCACTGAAGCATGAATTTGATCCCCCGCCAGGGAGATAACTTACGTGGTGCAGCAGACCTCTCTTGTTTCACCCACTGCTCCCCTCAGCAGTATGTTTCAGTAGATCCTCCCGTTCTGCTCCCCACTCTGTCTCTGGTGAATCCTCTCAACCCTGCGCCTATGGCCTACACCCCAGTTCTTGTATGCATAAAATAAATTAAAAAATAATTTAATTTAATTTAAAAAAGAAATGCAGAATCTCATGCTCCATCCTGAGTTATAAATCAGGATCTCTATTTAACAAGATCCTAAGCTGATGTTGTACACATCAGCATTTGAAAAGTTCTGACGTAAGGCCTGGGACATGAACTTTGCAGTTAGATTCACTGCCTAACATTTATGAATTAATCCATTCTCATGGCTTCACCATCCCATCCTGCCACTAATGTTAATGCCTCATAGATTTACATATTCAGTCTTAATTTGTCCTCTGAATTCCTAACTTATGAGACTTTTAAAATTTATCTAAAACTGATCTTATGATCCCCCACCCATCCTTCAAACATCTTTCTCTAGTCCTCTCAATAAATAACATTCACTTAGTCATTCAGTGCAAAACTTGGAGATTGTCTTATCTCCCCTCTTTATATCATATTCTTCATCTACTCTATCATCAATTCCTATTGGGTCTCATTCAAAATTTATCTCAAATCTGCCTAGTTCTCATCGTTGCTGATCCCTGCTAAGATAGTCTTAACTCTGGCTGGAGTCACAATATGGACAAAGTGGTGTGATTTTGATGGTTGTTAGAGGCATAAAAGGGTCAGCTTTCTGTTGGATCCACTATAGAGGGGTTTGCAGGACATTTTGAACTTTAAAAGATTAGCATGAGATGGCTTTGTCCAAAGGTTATTAACTGTTTTCATAGAGACAGAAACTTAAACAAAGGTTGGGAACTTTATGATGTTTCCTGGGCCTTCACAAGAGCCATGGAGGAGATCTTGGCAAATGTGAGGGGGTGTGCAGGTCTTGGAATAAGTGGGTTGTGATCATAAGCACAAGCCAGCTGTACAGACTCAGCAAATGCATTGGATGGGAGGCCTTTACCAGGCATATGCAGCCCGGTTGCTGGGGGGGGGGGGAGGGGGGAGGGTTTCTAAGTAAGCATGGAAGGGTTTTTTTTTTTTTTAATTCTTTTCATTTGTAAACTTTGTCAGCCAATCCTGCAGTAAATTGTTTGTTTCAGACATAGGTAATCTGTCCCAAATTCTGTTCATAGATAATACTTTTTTGAACTGCCATCAGTGCCTTGGAAGTAAAGGTCACTATATCCAACCTGGAATTCATGTGACTTGTCTGCAGGCTTGAGTCATTCATAGTTTCAATTGGACATAAATCTTCTGATCATAGTTATCTGACGATAATTCTCACACCCAAGTTTCAGTCCCACCCAGAGAAGTTAGATAGATTTTGCTAATAAATGAAGACTATAAAGACTTTATAAATAAAGACTACAAGATTAGACATATTGTTAAGAAGAGATGCCATTTTCTTGGGTTACCGCAAAAGAGACAAAGATAATGAAATTAATACAAACCTAATCACTAAGAGACAATTAAAATTCCTATGAATCTAGGAAATGAGTTTGCTCATGATATTCAGAAGAAAAAAACAGTGTTGAAAGGAATGTTTTAGTCATTTGTTTTACTAGCAGAACTGGAGAAGTGCAAGGGATTGCATGTAAAATAAAGACACAATGATTAAAATGAAAAGGGAATTTTCTTTTATGAAATAGGTGAGAGATTTTGTGAACAGACAAGACATACACAAAGGTAGAAAATGAGATCTTAAAGTCCTGGATTGACAGATTAAAAAAAAAAAATGGAAGAGGGAAGAAGTATACCTGATCTGACAGTAGATATGAAAGAGGCCAAAACAAGAGAAGCAGGTCCCAGTGAGTTTGTCAAGAATTTCCCAGCTGCTGCTAGGAATCAAGAGACTATTTTAAGGTCTCTTTTCAAAAATGCATTTAGAAATCTCATAAAGCCAATAGTCAGAAAACCAGCGCCCGGTTTCGGGGCCTAGGGGGACTGCAGGTCCTAGTGTTACAGGGCAGGGAAAGGGGCACCCCCGAAACCCCAGACCTGCCCTGTTCTAAATGGGTTCAGCCATCCGCCGCATCAATACAAAGCATTTAGGACCTTTTGTGGAAACAGACTTTAATACAATTAGAAAGGACAGAGAAGAAAAAAAATATATTCTAAGTCAAGCACCCAATGTTATCCAACTCCTCGTGGGTACAAGTCCACCCAAACAGGATTGGCCCAAAGCAATTCTCGAAAGCCTGGCACAAGTCTAGAACAGCTTTTGGCAGGGACCCACACATAAGGGTCAGAAACAGCCAGACAATTCCGGGAGGAACCAAAATACATTTCGGCAGGGACCCATCCAAAAGGGTCAGAAACAGTCAGACAATTCTGAGAGGAACAGAACAAAATCAAAACCAAAATCAACACAGCCATCGTTAACTTCCCCACGGGTTTCTCACCCACATCTCTTTCAATCAATCTAGGCCAGTGCAGCTTCTTTACAAGTCTCTCTGTTGCTTGGGCCTCTTCTGGCTTTCCATGCTTCTTCCGTCTCCTCTGTCTTCTGTTTGTGTCTCCTCTGTGTGTGTCCTCTGTGTCTGTGTCCTCTGTGTGTGTCCTCTCAAGCTTCTTCTCTCCTGCTCAGTTCCACCCTACCTTGGGTGGGACAGGGAACCTGGGACACACCCTTTCTCCTGGGACCACCCTGTTACACTAGGCAAGTGTTCACCAGGAATCAGTACTGCTGAGTTAGAAATGAAGCTCATTGCAGGTGATAGTGATGTTGTTTTGGTACAGGGCAGGGAGAGGGGCACCCCAGAAACCCCAAACCTGCCCATTCTAAATAGATTCTGCCATCCATCACATCAAGACAAAACATATAAGACCTTAAGTGGAAAAGAAACTTTAATACAATTAGTGTAATAATACAGAAAAGACAAAGAATATAGTTCCTAAACTAAGCACCCAAAGTTATCCATCACTTCATGGGCAAAAGTCCACCCAAATGGGATTGGCCCAAAGCAAGGCCCGAAAGCCTGCCACAAGTCTAAAACACCTTTTGCCAGGGACCCATAGAAAAGGGTCCGAAACAGCCAGAAAATTCTGCGAGAAAAAGAACAAATCAACGTTTCCATTGTCACCTCCCCACAGGTCTCTCACCCACATCTGCTTCAATCAGTGCAGGCCAGTGCAGCTTCTTCACATGTCTCTCTGCTCCTTGTGCCTCTTCTGGCCTCCATCCTGCTTTTTTCTTCTCCTCTGTGTGTTTTACTTATATCTCCTGCTCAGCTCCACCCTCCCTTGGGTGGGGTAGGGACCTGGGACACTCCCCTTTCCTGAGGACCACCCTCTTTCAGTTTTAGGGTTGATCTAAGAGTGGGGTCCTTGGGTTTACTAAGGGAAAGATTTCACTAGAGCTCCCCTTCAGCAGCACATGGCAAGTTTCTCCATGAGACAGAGACTAAGTTATATTTAAAAGAACAGGTTTATTAGGGAAAGGGATAGAGGAATAAGGGACGCTTGCATCGACACAAGTGGGCAGGAAGAGCTGCCCTGAAAGGGACAGGTTTGCTAAGTGAGGCCTGCATGGTTGCAGGCAGGCAGGCAGCCCTGCAGAGAGCTGCCTCTGCTGAGAGAGGTCAGTGAAGAGAAGACCTGACATGGTGCAGGTCATGGGCAGGCAGGCAGGCTGCTGCCCTGCAGAGGGACAGAGTTGGTGGAAAGGAGACCTGCATAGGCACAAGTGGGCAGGACATCTGCTGCCCAGAGCCAGAGCAGGGTTTGCATTGATACAGTCCTCTTTCAGTCAGGAGGGGCTCATTAGGAGGGGCTCATCCTCAGGGATGGCTTATCTGTTGCTGATTCTGAATAACTAACCAGAACCTGAAATGGAACCAGAAATTCCACAATGGCTCAACCCCTATATCTTTGCCTTTTGCTCAGCCTTAGGCACTGGCCGCCTAAGGATTTTTGGTTATCACTGGATTGATGGTTATGTTGATTCCTTCTACCCAGCCTCCTTGTGTGAGACAGTTCTAGTCTTTGATGCCTCTTTTACTGAGTCCTTTCTCCTCTGTCAATAGTACAGCCTGGAGCATGAGTGCAGATTCAGAGAATCCTGCCTTGGGGCATAAGACTGCTGATCTGAATACTTGCTTAGTTTGAGAGGGCAGGCGCTCACAGATCGGCCCCTGAATGGGTTTTGGCCAGTTTTGTTTAACAAAAGGGGAAGGAGGGCCTCCCTGATGGCGTGGCACAAGGGGTTAAGTCTCAGCATGACATCATCAGCAGCCGCTGCAGCACCAATTAGATACCTGGCCAGGCAGATTCCCACAAGGTCCAGCAGACCTCTGCTGCCTCGCCCACTGCTCCCCTAAGCAGTGTACTTAAGTAGATCTGCCAGTTCTTCTCCTCACCTTGTCTCTGGTGAATCCTCTCACCTCCCTCAAGCCCCCCATACACCTCTGGCCTACACCCCAGCTCTGGTATGCATAAATAAATAAATCTTTTTTAAAAAGCAGGGGCGGGGGTGGGGTGGGGAGGGAAGGAATTTACAGATTGGGATAATGAAATTTGGCCAGTTTTGCTTATCTAAAGCACCTGACTCCAAGCCTCCCATTAGATAAGACTGAACTAGAGGCACCTTAGTGTGAAATAAACTAATAGGGTTTGAGTCAAAAGAACAGGTTTGAGTCACATTGTTCGGAAATGTGCCCACCTGTTTTACAGAAATGCCTGATGGAGGAAGTAGGGGCCGCAACCATGGAGCTGAGTTCCTGTTCTGACTCATCAGAGATGCAGTCAGAGGTTGAGAAGGCTGAAGAATGATTCCGAAAAACAAGGTAGGTCTGGGGACATGATGGCCACGAAGGTGAGCATAAGACATCCAAAGAATTACTGTGAGAGCTTCCGAAAGACTTCCAGTTTTGTGAGTAAAGATAGTGAAATTAACCTGATCATGCTAGATGTAAAATGCTCCAGAAATTTAAAGGATTAGGACTCTCCGGAATGACACAGCAAGATTACGTCTGCTTTAGGGGACAGGCAGGCGTGTGATAGATAGAGTGCAGACATGGGTTGGATATTAGTCTAACAGCAGAGTTTCTCCTGGGTGAGAATGCTCATCAAAGGAAGTAAAGGTGGACAAGGTTGAACAATGAATGATTTGGGCTGAACAATGAATGATTTGGGCAGGTACAGGATGTGTGTATTTTTTATAATGGGACAATCCACTAGAAAAATTTTGGAAAGAGATGTCAGCAAAAAAAAAGTCTAGTCTGGAAAGCATAAGGGAGAGGAAGGGAAGATGGTACTGAATGCCAGTAATGAATGCTGCCTGGCCCTACCAGGAAGAAGAAAAGGTCCTGGAAGCAAGTTAGAAATGAACTTAGAAGTAAGTTAAAAATGTATAGGGCCGGGGCCTCCCCGGTGGCGCAGCGGTTGAGCGCTGTGCTGTGGAGCTGTCAGCAGCGGCGACGCGAGTTCGACGCCCGGGCGGGGAGAATCCCACATGGTGCGGCAGACCTCTCCTGCCTCGCCTGCTGCTCCCCTCAGCAGTGCACTTCTGATCTGCCTGTTCTGCTCCCCACTCTGTCTCTGGTGAACCCTCTCACCGCCCCACGCCTCTGGCCTGTACCCCAGCTTGTATGTATAAATAAAATAAAAATTCTTTAAAAAAAAGAAATAATTCACGAATAAATTTAAAAAAAAAATGTATAGGGCCTTGCTACAGGGAGGCTGGGAACAAGGAGAAATGAAGCACCGGAAGTGTAACCAAGCTGAGTCCGGTGGAGGTCATGCCCTCTGGAGGGGGTTTTGCTGATGAGAATGACTAGCCCCAGGGAAAGGAGAGACAAACAGTGGGGGGGGGGGAGGGAAAAATCGCACAAAATGGAATAGAAAAGAACACAAGGGACCATGGAGATGGATCACGGGTGAATTGGTGGTGGGCTACCCAAGGGGAATACAAAATGTAAAAGACATAAATAACAATAAAAATATATATTAAAAAATAATAATAATTAAAAAAAAATAAAAGGGACTGAAGGAGAAGGGGAATTCAGTTGCCGTGAGGTAGGAGAAAGGAAAAAGAACCATCACGATGTAGGGATAAAGGAACCAGCGGCAGAAAATGTAGCCGCCAAGATTGAGAGTTTGGACATCAGGCTCCAGAAGTTTTTGAGCTGCCAGGATACAGAGTTTTGGATTGAGCGTTTCTGGAATCTTTAGTGACTTTGGGACCAGCAACTTTGGAGGCTTTGCGAGTAGTTGAGCGACGGAAACTGCTCCCAGTTTTGTCTTAACTGCAGCCGAAGGAAGAAGGCAGAGGCCCTAAGCGGGCACCTTCCTAAAATGCATGAGTGCAGTCTGATGGGCTGTCTGGCCGCTGCAGTTGCTGTTTGCAGTATTGTTGGCCTGATGCTGTGCTGGAGCAGCACGGCAGTTTTGAGAGCATTTCCAGTTGCATCCTGTGTCGTCCTCTTGAGTGGGAACCTGGCCTACACTCTGTCTGTTGCGCATCTGCAAAAGAAGGAAGACACCATTTTGGAAATGTGGTCTATTGTTTGGAAGAGGAGCTCCATATCAGCAGTGGCGGCAAGATGCCACCTTTGTTACTTTTCTGGGACTTAAAGGACTGGACATTGCTTTAAGTGAGGTAAACGGCCATAGGTTGACTTCAGTAATTCTTTGCTTTTTCCCTGTTTGTTAAATAAATCCCAATGTTGCTGTTCCCTAAACCTGAGTAGTGTTGTAAATGTGAGCGCGAATGCAGAATCAATATAGTAACCGGTAAGCAATTGGGGCACTGCCTTTGTTGAGTTTGAAGGGCCTCATTTTTCCCTGTATCAGAAGTACATATGCCGAATCTCCTGGCAGCTGTCTAAAATAGCAGATTCCTTGAGTTTCCTCCAAGCTTTTGAGCCTCTGCATCACTAAATATTATTAGTTAGGCTCCCCTTCCTTTGCCCTTCTAATAGGCCTGCAGTGAGTGCCCCTGGTGTTTTCACTTGCATTTCACTAATGGATGATGATAGTTAGCTTCCTAGATACCTACCTACCTTAGGAGAAATTTTGTTCAAGTATTTTTCCCGTCTTTTAAATTGGGCTTTTGTGTTCTTACTAAGTTTTCAGGATACTTTATATAATTTGTAGACCAGTCTATTATAAAATATATGCTCTTTAGCCTGACCACTAACATTAAGATGGAATACCACTGTCTATGAGGGTCTTGCCCTTTGAAATTAAGGAAGAAGCAGACCCTCCAGATCGGTGTTGGAAGTGGAGACCCTGTTAGTCTCCGAATGGCCTTTGTCTTCACCTTTGTGGTCATTTCCCTGTTTTCTGAAAAGATAACATGCTAGCAGTTTCTTTGTCTCTGGTCAGCTTCTCCGTTTCCTTTAGTTTCAACTGATAGGGTTTCTGTCAGTATAATCCCTTGTCTATTCTGGGCTTCTGTTAGAAGAACGATTAAATGTATCCTGCAGACCCATTTTGTGAGCCCCCCCCCCCTTCTAGGTATGGAAATCCATCTTAGCTTGGGATGTCATAATGAAAAACTATAGACTGAGTGGCTTAAACAATAGAAATGTATATCTCATTGTTCTGGAAGTTAACCTTAAGTACTTCCTTAGAGGTTCTATTTCCAAATACAGTTACACTGGGAACTAGAGGCCTCAACATTTGTATTGGGGGAAGGTGCAGCTCTATTCCAATCCATAGCAATATAGCAACTGGTTTTTGCACACCATTGAGAACAGTAATAAATAGTGCATAGTATCTAGATTGTAATTTCTTCCTTGGAGATATACCAGTTTAACTTCCTCTTGGGAAACACATTCTCTTGTTCTCTGGGAATTCACCTCTGTGATGGAGATGGCTTATCTGTGTTCAAATATCTTTCTTGATTCATATTCAAAATTCAACTACCTTTTGAGAAAAAAATATAAGGGAAGCAATTTTGAAACACCTCATATTTTATTCTACATTTATACTTTATTAGAATTTTGTTGAATAGAGTTTAAGTTGGAACAAGTTTTTCTTCAGAATTGTAATAGCTCCATTGTTCTGGTAGCTTCCAGTGTTGCTTTCCAGAAGTCTAACGTGATTTTTTCTCTTTTTTTCCCTTCTTATCAAATGAGTTGTTCTAGAAGCATCTAGAACCACTTTTTATTAGCAATGTTTTCAGATTACATGAGGAAGTGGATGTTCCACCTAGAGATGGGTAGGAAAAAGTCAACAAGGGCAAGAAAATCAAGTTAAAATATAAAGGTGAAAGAATTTCATTTGCCATAGAAAGCATGACTGCCTTAGCAAACAAGAGAAGACGAAAACCTATTACTTATTTCTGAAAATCTCCTGTAGATGTAGAAGACAAGTCATCTCATTTATAAAAAATTACTAAATCTCTTCTACTCATTCATTTATTCCCTGTTTGCTCCCTGGAAGATGTCTTCAATTTATTGCCAACATTTTTATAAATGAAAGTTTAAAAATTTTAAGTTTCCCATAGCTTATTTATTCTCCAAATATTCCTTTTATGTAGTACCTTATTCTTGTTCACATGAGAGCAATCTCATCTTTTCTTTCTGAGATGTACTAATGATAATTTCTCTGAAGATTTTCTTTCTCCCCAGTTCCGTGTTTGTTTTTTTCCAAATTGCTTTTACTCTGTTTGGGTCTTTGTTTTAATGTTAGGTGCTTTTTCTCAAATGTCAAATATCTATCAGTGACTATTCAAAAAATGTTAATATGCAATTTAAGTGGTGAATAGTTGACTTCAGGATATGGTGATTCTTTGCTGCATACCTAACTTTCAGGCTTTTGCAGGGGATGATCATTTCTGCTACATAAAATTCCTTGCACCACCTATTTAAGGAACTGTTCCTTTAGATGCCTGCCTTCTGGGATCTGAGGTCAGTAAGGGAAGAGGATGTGGGAATCTTCCATTACTACAAACAGAATTTCAGTGTCTTTGCTTTTTCTCTTGGTTTCCCCAAGTGTACCATGCTTGAAATCAACAGGTCTAAATCTCTTCTGGTTTCATTTCTCCAAAGTTAATTGGTAGTCTCCCAATTTTTTTAGTCATTCCACATGATTAGCTAGTGTTTTAGAGAAGCTTAAAAGGAACTCTTATCTATTGAATTCACATTTTTAAAAAATTCTCTTCTGAACTATGCAGTCAAATCAATTCTGGTTTAATTATTTCCCCTTGTTATTCAGATTTGGTAAATTTCTGACTATCTCCCTCTAAGTGATGTCCACTATCTCTCTCATTCCTCACTTAATGAACAGAAGCATGACCTTGCTCCTATTATTATTACTATTTTTGATCTTAAAATGACCTTACCTTTCCCCTGAGTATCTATCTACATAATTTTCTGTTCATCTATTCTGTTGATGCAGTATATGAACAAGGATCCAAGATATAACATTTCTGCCAAGAACACTAGTAATGCCAAATCCCATAAGGCATATAGGCAAAGGTTGAAATTAAAAAATAATGTACCTCAAAGGAGAGGGTAGCAAAAGATTTCTGAGAATAAATCTTTCAGCATTAGAAACAAATTCTATTATTCCTTATAATCTAGAAGCTCCTACCACACCTCACCATCACACACACACACACACACACACACACACACACACACACACACACACACACACACGAGTCATACATAATTTCTCTGATAGTGAGAGCTGAAATTAGGATATGATTTTACAGTGTTTCCTCTAAAAGGGATTTTTGCTCATATAAGTCCTGGATAAAGAATTTCTGCTTTGTGATGAAACTGAGATTTTACATTTGTTGTGCCATCACATGGCACATTCATTTTTGGAGGCTAGTTCATTCTGCCTATCTTTGGTCATCACCATCCTCCTCCTTATCATCACCTCTGGTGACTTTAGGAACATCCATGCAAATGAGAACCCCGGTATAAACTATCAGCTAACAGGCTCTTCCGCATTGTGAAATTTTCAAACATTATTTAAAATGTGCAAATCTGGAATGTTTACGTGTATTTTTATTGCATTTGCTGTTTTGGATGAGCTGTTTTTGTTTAAATCTTCATTCGGTCTTCTTCATCAGTATAATGTCATTCAAGGTATTGTTTATTATTGTGTGTACTTCTTAATTTATGTCAGAATATTTTAAACACAATAAGCCAAGGTCGTAACTCCAGATGAGTTCCATCAGACTTTCTTCTGATTGGCATTTACTAACTTCTAAGAAACAGTTATCAAAGAAAG
The DNA here is from genome assembly GCA_004024925.1 of Scalopus aquaticus. NCBI lineage: Eukaryota > Metazoa > Chordata > Mammalia > Eulipotyphla > Talpidae > Scalopus > Scalopus aquaticus. The sequence goes on from PVIJ01003289.1 coordinate 102,568, forward strand.
TTTGAATAACCCTGTTGTTCAAAAAAATTATTCATAGTGTTGCTTATACCACAGATTCCCAGTTCAACTTCAGTCTATGATTTTGAACCAGATTTGGAAAAGATGCATTTTTAAGTAACTAAGTGATCCCTATAGGTTGTCCTTGTACTTAATTTTGTGATTTATTCCTGTAAGGAAATGTTTTATACCTAATGTATAAATCTAAAGAGCTAGACATAATTTTTATCTTTCACATCATCACACCCTGCTTCCATACTCTTGATTACTCAAATTTCTGACAAATATTTTCTGTCTCTTCCATCCCTTTGAGATGTTATTGTTCCATTTGTTTTTAGCTTTCTTTCTTTGAGATCTCTAAAGTTCATGTATCTACTTGAATAACTGATGATTAAGAAACATCGCTTTATGTCTGTAGTTGCTTAGAAAACAGAAATTTAGTTTTTCACCATTTTGGAGGGTAGAAATCTTGGGTGAGGGCAGGGATGGCCTCTGGTGAGTCCTGACTTGTAGATAGCTGTATCCTCATATGACCTTTTCTCAGTATGTGAACAGAACGCAATGCTTTCAATGTCTCTGCACATATGGCCATAAGGCCTGTGAGATCAGGGTTCCATCTTTCTGCCCTCATTGAACAGTAATTCTTTCTAATGAGGCCTTATCTTCATATATAGCCACACTGGGAGTTAGGGCTTCAACACATGAATTCTTGGGGGCTGCAGACATTCAACCCATAACCATGTTTTTCATCTTGTCCTCTAGCATCTTCTTGCATGGGTTCCCAGTGCAGAGTAAGTCCACAATAAAGATAGGAAGTGAGCATGTCAAGACCACAAAGGCCTTCATAACTGCCCCAGAGAACACACTCTTTTAGTTTCACAATTCTTTGGGGTATTCAACAGATATACAGCATGCATTGAATGTCTTGAATAGTTTTGACATCTGTCACTCTCCTAACAATTACTTTCCACGTTTGAAAAATATTTTAATTTTGGGAGACATATTTGATCTCTTATATTTTATTTCTGGCACTTGTCAGTGGCTTAAAATCTCTTGGCAGGGCCCTAGCAATTATATATATAATGTATGTGTATGTATATATAACATGTTACACACACACACACACACACACACAAACATATGTAGTTGTTATATTTAGATGATATTTATTCTACCAGGTGTGAGTTTTAGTAAGAGTTCCCAATTAACTCTTAAGTTGACTTAATATATACATCAGCTGTTCCATATAACTGAGTATATATTTGCATATATGTATGTCTGTAACACCAATATTTTGTTTTCATTTTTCACAAGCATTATCATGCCATATCCCTAGCTCATACATAGCAACAGAATTAATTACAAACATAGATAAGATAATCGTGTGTGTGTGTGTGTGTATCACTAGACAAAATAAGTTAACACTTTAGTCTTTGTAGTACAAGAATCTGAGAACATTCAATGCTTACTTAATTATCTTTGATATGTTTCTGATACCAAAAGGATTCCAGAGATCTCCTTTCCCCTTCCTAGGATGCTAATCACTAGAATGGCAGTCTGGGACAAATAAAAAATTCCATTCTTGACTTTCTTCATCTGTAAAATAAGAGCATTGGATTAGATAGTCTCTAAGTCCGTTAAGCTTTCAATTCTATGCTTCTGTGATTTTATTTTATGCACTATGTGTCTATTCTAACTGACCACAGAAAAATCCATAGATGGATTTCCATGTACCCAACAGAATTTACCAACCTGCCTTAACACCAAGAGAAGGAAAGAGACGTTATTAATCTCTTGAGAAGTTTTTATGTACTGTAGAAAGGATATACGTAAAATGCTAGAACAACTTTAAGCTTCATTTTTTTTGAAAGGGATCAGATATAGTCTGTTTTCTACTTGAAAAAATGAAGTGCTTCAGAGGGACACTATGTAAGTGGGATAAAAGTGGGATTTTATTGCTGTGGGTCAAATCCACAGACTTTTCTGATCCAATCTCAATGGAGGGGCATGCATTCTGTGGTGGAGTGAATTCTACACCAACAAGGGCAGTGTCAGAAACTGGAGAGAAGGACAGTGTTAAGAGAGAAGGCATTTTGGGTACATAGAGAGGTTCTCATCTGTCTGCTATGGTGAATTTTCTACATAATGAGGAACCTTATTGTTTTATGCTCTAATGAATTGTTAGGAATGTTCATTTCTATGAAGTAGAAGAATTGGCCAAATGCTTGCATTGTGTGGTGTTTGGAGTATATCCAATGCCATCATTGAAAAATGACCTTCCCATGGACGTAGTTTATGCTTCCACCATTCCTTGCCTTGGAAAATTGCAACATAATATTTGGGGTGAAAAGGAAGGAAAACATTTATAGCAATCTTTCTAACTTAAGAGCCTCTGGTTTTTACTCTGGTAGAGGTAGATTTCTGGAGCAAGGTTATGATCAGTTCAAAGCTGCAGAGAAATTCCATTGCCTGATGTAGAAAGAAGTTCCAACTGGCCAAATGATATCTTTGATATTGATCTCCCGCATACTATTTATTAATCTATTCATGACATTTTTATTAAGTGCCTGATAGATTTAGGGTGGGTGTAAACCTGAGTTTCTATCCACAACCAAGCATCTCAAGTTTAATGTAATTTTGATTCTGCATTTTTTCTGTCTTTCCTAAAATCTGCCCTCTTTCTGAAAAGTTTTACTTTTCTCTTCCAATACTTCCAAACTAGATGAATAGCTATTTATCTACAAAGCTCAACATAAACACAGTGTATGTGTGTTTGAGTCAGTTTTGCTTTATCCAAGAATAAATTGGTCTTTTTAATTAATTTTGTTTTTAAATTATAAGGTAATATGTTTTATTGCAAAAAAGGAGAGGTAGCATATAAAAGAAAAATAGAATGTCCTTCATTAATCTTCCCAAGGCACTTTTAATATGCATTTTGTTTATGAATAGGAAACATGCAGGAGAGACATAAATTATGAGTCTGTAACTGATGAATTCTCACCAGGTGAACATACCTAGACCACATCAAGAAATAGTGCATTAGCAAACCAAACATCCTTTATTTCTCCTACTGTCACATCCCTCCAAAGGCAGCCAGTATCCTAAATTCTATGATCTTAGTTTTATCTCTTTTGAACCCTGTTGAATCCTACATTACTAATTGTCTTTGGTCTGACTTCTTTTGTTCAAGATAGTGTTACATAGGTCTGTTCATACATATACAGTTCTCTGGTGTCTAGATGAGGGAAAAGAAATGCTGGGTATACAGATGCTTGAGTTTTAATGGATACTGCCACTCAAAAGTGTCAAACATTTTATATTCAGAACATCAGTTTAGGGCTTCTAGTTGCTAAAGGTTGGTTGCATCCAGGGCTGTTACATGGATCTCATCTTTATTGACCGTGTGGGCAACCTAGGACATTTTGTTCTTATGGAAATGGATGAAATACAAGAAGGATGAGTAGAAGTATACATTCTCTTCAGGCGTTGGTTGAGAACTGGCATACTGTCCATAATCCAGTAGCCAAATGAAGTCACATGGCTAGCCCCAACATCAACATCTCCAGTGCAAAGAATTTCAAAATCATGTAACAAATATGAGGCTATAGAAAATAGTTAAATATCAAGAATAACAATGCAGTCCAGTAGAATTTGCTCTATTCATGATTATTATTTATATCCCTCCCCCACATAATATAATGATTCCCTGAAGCACTCCAAGATCTATCTGATCCTCATATTTGGATCAAAGATCAGAATTTTATACTTTTTTAATGTTTTCCTCCTTCTGTTTGAAATCTTTGGAGAAACACACACACACACACACACACACACACACACACACACACACACATCAGTTCCACGCATACCTAACACAACACAGGACAGAAAAACCAAATAAGCAGTATATAAGGAGTGATGGGTAGAGAACATATAATCATTGCTTAAAAATTATGGAAGCTCAGTTATATTGTTTCATCTGATTATTCTTGAAGCAGGGGAGCTACTCCTTGGGATTGTTCTCAAGGTCATTGGTTCCCATGAGTCTTGAATGTACCTCTGAAAGAACCCTTTTTTCTGCCATTTTTGTTGGTCATGTCTAAAGAGGCATTATAAAATATGTTCCTGGAGCCCAAGAGAGCTTTTTAGGCTGTTTCTTTGCTATAGCAATTTTGAGGCCAAAAGATGTTAGAATTTGAATTGTTTTATTTAGAGCTGTAGTCCACTGGGAATTGATTTTATTGTGTCATATGAGATAAGGCTCTTGATCCGTGTTTTTTCCATATGGGTAGTCCATTGACTTGGTGTCACTCATTTACAAGATTCTCCATTATCCTATTGCACTATGGCACCACCTGCATTCAAAAACAAACCAGTGGCTGTACGTGTGTGAGTCTGCTTCTGGATTCTCTATTCTATTCTGAAATTATATTTTTTTATGTTTATGCCAATGTCACATTGTCTTAATAGCTATAAATTTGAACTGTCCTATTACAGAGTATGTAAATATTCTAGTCTTGTTCTTTGTCAAAATTACTTTGTCCTTAATACACATTTTAAAAATCTCGTGTCAATTTCTACACAACACAACACACATACATGAATGTGCTCATACAGCCACACATACACACAACTTCTGAGATTTTTTTAAAGGATTTATTTATTTATGCATACAAGAGCTGGGGTGCAGGACAGAGTTGTGTGGAGGGTCAGAGGACTTGCTAGAGACAGAGTGGGGAGCAGAAATACACTGCTGAGAGGAGTAGCGGGTGAGACAGGAAAGGTCTGCTGCACCATGTGGGAAGCTCCTTGGCTGGGGATCAAACTTGTGCTGCAGTGGCTGCGGACAACCCCATAATGTTGTGAAACTTAACCCCTTGCACCACCAGGGAGGCCCCTTCTGAGATTTTAAATGGGTTAACATTAAATTTAAAAAGCAATTTGAAGAAATTTGATATATTTACAGTATTGTCTTCCAGTTCATAAAAAAGGTATATACCACTCATTTATGTCATCTTTAGTGTTCCTTGGAAACCATTACAGCTTTTATCACATAGAAAAATTAATAATTGCCTTTTCTTTTATTCCTAAGTATTTGACAACTTGTAAAGCTTTTGTAAAAGTATATTTTTATAAAATCTCAAGTTCAATTTTTATATTACAAATATATAAAAGTACATCTCCTGCATATTATCCTATTGTTAATTACTCTATTCATGAGTATTTTAGTAAGTGTCATGTATTTCAGGCTATGTGTAACCTATGCTTCAGTCATATCTTCTCCATCTCCCTCCTTAATAATTTTGCAAAGCTATTATTAATGTATTTTAGTAAAATGTAATTTTCAAATTTGTCTTAAGCAATAAAAAAATCAATTTTATTTTTTCACATAGATTTGTATCCAGTGATCTTGTGATCACATGCTAATTCTCATAGTGTGACAGTTGATTATATTAGGTTTCTACTTATCTGGCCATGTTATTTACGATTGATGACAATTTCATTTATTCCTTTCAAATACTTAGGAATTTAAAGTTTTATTTTTTTTAAAGATTTATTTATATATGCATACAAGAGCTGGGGTGTAGGCCACTGGTAGAGGGGGCAAGAGGATTCACCAGAGACAGAGTGGGGAGCAAAACAGGCAGATTGACTGAAATACACTGCTGAGGGGAGGGAGCAGCGGGTGAGACAGGAGAGGTCCGCAGTGCTATGTGGGAATCTCCCTGGCTGGGGATAGATCTTGTGCTGCAGTGGCTGGTGATAGCTTCATAGGCTGAGATTTAACACCTTGCGCCACCAAGGAGGCCCTAAAGTTTTAATTTTTTAAACTTAATATCTGCAATTTGCATATCAGCTGTTTTTGGGTTGTTTGATTACTGTGCAAACAGTAGGTCACTTTGCTTATTTAACTACAGTGCCATATCTCTGTCCTTAGATTTAAGGTATACTTACTATAAGAATCACATAGTTTTCAATTTTTCTTACTAGATCTGACACTCTTAGCTTTTTAATCAAAACATTTAATGGATTTGTATTTAATATAATTACTGTTTAGCTGAGTTTATATGGCAAACATGAGAATGTACCTCTAAATATTGTGATAACAGACAGTGAAATTAACCCAAGACCCAGCTCAGTGTCTCTTATTTGAAGAAAGGCCACTTTTCCCCTGAGTTTCTCCCTGTCATTTATTAAGTGTGGGTGTGGGAAGAATATCAAATCAGACTCAGCCCTGGGCGATGTGGGACTTATTTGCAGATACTGTGGTTTGGGAACATTTTTGTCTTGCCAAATTTTGTGTAAGACATTTTCTCACAGACACTCCCCCTAACCCACTCCTGTATTTTATGCTTAAGATCAAATTTGATTTTTGATCTTGCTCTCTTTTTTTAAAGATTTATTTATTTATGCATACAAGAACTGGGGGGTAGGCCAGAGGTGTGGGGGTGGTGAGGATTCAACAGAGACAGAGTGGGGGCCAGAATAGGCGGATAGGGTGAAATACACTGCTGAGGGAACAGCAGGGTGAGGCAGGAGAGGTCTGCTGCACCATGTGGGTCAGCTCCCTGAGTGGGGATTGAATTCCTGCTGCAGTGGCTGCAGATAGCATCTTAGTGCTGAGACTTAACCCCTTGCGCCACCAGGGACACCCAGCAGTGAGATTGTTTAATATACATCAGCAATTGTATATTCACCATGATGCTCATGTTTTGAAAGCTTCTCATCAGTCACCAAATTTCCCTTTGCTATAAATCTTCTCTTTCTACTTTGGTTCCTTGTAATCTGCTTTTTGTTATTTTATATTGCCATTTTCTCATATTTCATGGCATTGAAATCACAAATATGTAATCTTTTGTTTCTGGCTACTTTCTCTTAGCAAAATACTTTAAATATTTATTCATGCTGTTAAGTGTTACAGTATTTTTCAACTTTAATTTTCTTGGTCTTTTTATCATTTCAGTTAGGAAGTCAACTGCCAGCTTTATTCTTGTTCCTTTGATAGTAAATTTTCTTTTTTTATTTCGGACAACTTTTTATGACTTATTCTTTGTCTTTGTTTTTTTATCAGTCTGGTTATGATCAGCTATGGTTTTATTCCGATTTCACTTTTGGTTTTTGCTTATTGTTTATTGTTTGGTATTCAAAACATCTTGAATTTGTACATTAATGTATATTATGTATTTTGGAAAATTCGTGTTCATTATGTATTCAAACACTATTTTTGACCCATTCTTTTTTTTTTTTTTAAGATTTGTTTATTTATGCATACAAGCTGCCCCAGAGGTGTGGGGCAGCGAGAGGGTTCACCAGAGACAGAGTGGGGAGCAGAACAGGCAGAGCAATGGAAATACACTGCTGAGGGGAGCAGCAGGCGAGGCAGGAGAGGTCTGCCGCGCCATGTGGGAATCTCCCTGGCTGGGCATCGAACTCACGTTGCCACTGCCGACAGCTCCACAGCGCAGTGCTCAACCGCTGTACCACCAGGGAGGCCCTATTTTTGACCCATTCTTTATGATGTTCTTCGGTGCTCCAATTTTATGTATATTAAATATACTTTCAAATTCCATAAGTCTCTAAAATACTTTATTATATTTTTGTTTTATTTTCTAATTTAAGTTTCGATTAAATAACATAATTCTGTCTTCTAATTTATTTATTCTGAAACTAATCCCATCTAATAACACCTAAATTCAAGATTTCATATAGTATTCATCAACTCTGGATTTTCCATTTGACTCTTTTTTAAGGGTTATAATATTTTTATGGAGTTATTTTTTTCTTTACTTATTTTCTCAGTCTTTCCCTGATTTCCTTAAGTATACAATTTTAATTTCTTGTAAATTAGCTCCAACATCTTAGTCACCTTTTAGCCTACTTTTGCAGTTTCTTTTTTCTTGTGGTTTCAATCCTGTGCTTGTCTTTAGTGTGCCTAGTGACATTTTTTTTTATTATTGAATGCCAGACTCTAGTTTAAAAATTGTGGTAGTTAAAGATGTTCTTATCTCTTCCAGAGTAAGTTCACCATTCCTATGTTAGGGAGACAGCATAACTGTTGACTGAGTATGTTAACCAAATCTTGAGTAGTGGTAAGACAAGGCTAAATTTCTGGTAAGACTGAATCAACTTTGGTTTTCCCTGTATTTTTCTAGGATTTCTGACAAAGAACCTGCTGTGTTTTGTGAAGTTCAGTCCTTTGACAGATAACAGACTTCAATCTTTTCCTGTTCTGTTTTCAGTCAACTTACACTTAGGTGGTAACCTCCTATTCCCAAAACAAAGTAAGGGTCCAGCAAATACATTGAGGGCATAATTTGTCATGCGCCTCAGGTGTCTTCAACATCTTCTGAGGCTCTACCATCTCTGCCCTTTAGGAAAAGCCTTCTGGGTTCTGCTAGATTCTTGACCTCCTGCCTATAGCCAAACATTTTTATAGTCTCCAGGGTAAAAGTAGTCCCATGTGATTAGTTTATCTCCCTGAAGCTCTTTCTCTACTGAATCTAAGTTATACTTACTCCTATTGTTGCCTCTGTCATGCATTTAAACAAATAATATCCACATTTCATTCACTTTTTTTTTTTTTTTTTTTGCTTTGGGTGTGAATACCAATCTGATATCAGTTCCTCCACAAGGAGAAAGTTTTCCTTCTATAGCATTCATGAAGAAAAAACAAAACTGGGCCTCGTTGGTGGTGCAGGGGTTAAGTCTCAGTGCTATCATGCTATCACAAGTCATTGCAGCCTGATTTCGAACCCCCGGCCAGGGAGCTGACCCACATGGCGCAGCAGACCTCTCCTGCCTCGCACGCTGGTCCCCTCAGCAGTGTGTTTCAGTAAATCTACCTGTTTTGTTCCCAACTCTGTCTCTGGTGAATCTTCTCACACACCGCCCCCTACACCTCTGGCCTACACCCCAGTTCTTATATGTGTAAATAAATAAAAATAAATCTTTAAAAAAACAACAAAACAACCAAAACTTCTTTTACTCCATTGTCTGCCAATCTTTCTATGCATCCATTTCCTTTGTGACGATGAGCTCATGAGCTCCTCAAAGACAGAAATTGTCATTAATGAATATTTTATGGTTTATACCATGATGTTTCTATAACTGTAACACACAGTGGATTAATTCTTCTCCATTTGGGGGATGACTTATAACAGACTTCTCTGGGAATTCAATAAGTCATATGAGTTCCAACCTGAAAATAATCACATGTAAACATATATTCAAATATGTGGGTATAAGTTCATGGATTCAATAGCCCCTCAACCCCACTCATGAGATACCTGGGCTTTAGAGATCCTACATCTGAAATCTCCATAAATGGAGTTAATGGCAAATCAGTCAGTGCTTTCCATTGTTTCTTACCACACTACTGGAGCCCTATCTCACTATGCAAAGCATTGTGTCTATAAAAGCCAAGTGACTAGCATTTGTTGGTTTTGATTTCCCAACATTCAATTTTTCATGCTAAGCCAGCTTAATGTGCTTTGGGGAAATATTATCTTTATTATTTTATAGTAAATCAAGATGATTCATGGTATTGATTAAAATATCAATTAGTACCCTGAGGCCCCTTCTTCTTTCTAGTCATTCTTTTCTCCATCTGTACTTTCAAGAGTTTGGACCAAAACCTTCATCTCACCAGTTGGATCCTTTCTTCAGGACACTGATAGTTGATCTGAGTGAATCAAGAATAGAATCAATGGTTGGATCTTGTTCACTATGGTGTTGATGCCTGGAAGAGATAGAAGGACAATTTCTGTTACTAAAATTTTCTAGATTTTCAAAGAGGAATTTGTTTTATGGCTTCTCTTCTGCAATGGTATGCCATCCACTGTTCATTTTCAATCAATTCTCCTTTTTGCTTAAGTTAGTTAAAGAGTCAACCAGCTTGACCCCAAAGATACATTAACACGTTATTAAGCATTAAGCTCCATCCAGACACAATCATTATTTACTTCTGTTTCAGAGCAAACAGAAAGAGTGATAACACATAAATTATAGTACAGGAATGTTTTCACTGGGGGAGAAGAGTCACACAGCATGCCACAAGGGGGCAGCAGACAATTCTGTAAATTGAAGCGATGGAGGAATTCTGGAAATCTAATAATTTGCCCCCATAGGATTAATTCTAAATTTGACAACTTTAATGGTATCATCATTATTATCATCTCTATCTTTCAGGTCTGAATAGGGCATCATTGTTTTTAAACAATTTGTTTTACATTAGTACTTTTTTTTTCTAATTTGTGAGGACAGAAATCAGATTTGTAATATAGACATTTGAAGACATGGATTTTACAGTCCAACAGTCATGGTGATTGAGAGTTCTTGCAACAAAGACTTCCTACTTTTTTCAAAACTTTGTATCTTATATCTTTGAGAAGAGGATATTTTTATAGTTGTATTATGAAGACTAAATGAAACGGTATATATTGATATAATGGGCTTGGCACAGAGCACACCATGTAATAAGAACTCAAAAACACACTTGGCATTGCTATTTTAACAACTCTTTTATTTTAAAGTTAAATTAACCAAAGTTTTAAAATATGAAATATCTATCCAAATTTGCAAATGAGGCGGGTAAAAGAATAAGACAATTTATTTTGACTCTGAGTTCAGAATCTTACTACTATTATTCTTTAATATGCACATTAATTAATTGGCTATCTATAGTCTTGGGAAGAAACAGCAAAATCATATTAAAGTATAAAATATTTTCCCATGAGAATTATGCTATTTTTCTTTGTGGGAAATAATCTGGGAGAAATGAATCTTTATGAAAGACATTAGTCTTTACATTGCTGTTTTAAGTATTCTCTAAGGGAAGTATATTATTGAATTATGCTGAATAGATCTGGAAATCCCTGCAAATTAAGCCAAAGGCTTCTAGAATAATTCCATATTTTTGGAAATATGAGACAAGTCAGAGAGTTCTACTTTGACTGAATGGTTTTTAAAATGCTTGGGAGACCACAAAACATAAAAGGATTTCTAAATATGAAGAAGGAAATGTGTCTAGTGCATAAAACTGTACATTTAATTTACTGTAGAGAAGAAAATTTTAAAGACGCTAACCTTGTGACTTGAAGAGACTTTACTTATTCATTTCAAAGGAACCATTCAGAAAGTAATAGGCCCTTGTAATGAAAATAGAAAAACAGCACAGACAGATGAGAGACAGACTATGGTAAGAAAAAGGGAAAGGATCCACTCAGATTCTGCACAATGAGTAATATTTTCATGAAATTTTGGAGGTGTTAGTCCATCATTTTCCCTTAAGAGATGAGGAAATAGAGAATCAGAGACTTGATGACATTTTCAAATCTGTACAACTAGTTGGAGATGAAAACACATTCTGGTTTTATTCTTGTGTTATTATTTCCCATTTTTCAACAATGCTTCCTCTTTTAAACTGCTTATCTGTTAACTCTGAATATCAGCTATAAAAACCCAATAGCTTTTTAATAGCTTCTTCATGGATTTTAAAAAGCTTAGTGAATATTTCTTCAAATCTGGTCCCAATATGATAGCATATACATCACATGCCCAGTTATTATGTTTTCAACAAATAAGAACAGTAATAATAGGAGATTCAAGTATATCTGAAAACACATACACAGTATTTAGAAGATCATAAGTGTAGTCTAGCAAAATATAAAATACAAAATTTAAATTTCAAGGCAGTCAGAAACTGGTATTCTCAGTTCATTTCCATTGTCACTTGAATCCATTTAGCCTGACTTTTCTGCACAAAATACTAGTGAACTTATTTAAATTTTGCACAAATTGCTTATTTTGTCTGTAACTACAAATGGAGAAGCCCAGTAGTTATATACCAGGTGAACTGAGGAATGAAACTGAGTCTGTTCTCACCTCAACTCTGGATTCCAAGCCATCCTGACACTTCACCTGTCCTTCTGGTCACCTTCCTCTCTTCCGCTCCCATCTCACTGTAACCCGTTGTCACTTAAACATTTGGTCACCCTGTCCATTATAAAAGACATTCAAAGGCACAAGTTGTTTTTCAGATATTGCTCCTACTGCCTAGAACATTTTCTCACTTGGCCAATACATAACTACATTTTTCTGATTATTCAGATATCTCACCATCACCAGCTTCACCAGACATTTCTGTATCCTGTTAGCCTGCTTTATTTTCTATATCATCACCCTCTGAGATGATCTTTTTTTTTTATTTGTGTCTTTTACATTACTGTATATTCCCCGTAGGTTTCCCACCACCAATTCACCCGTGAACTGTCACCACAGTCCCCTGTGCTCCCCTCTCCCCCGTTCTGAGCCCCAATCCTCCCCCTTCTCTTGCTGGTTGACGCTCTTGTAAGAGATGATCTTATTGACTTCTAAATGTTCGTGTATTTTACCTTTCCCCCACAGAGAAGTATAATGCTTCATGAAGGAAGAAACTGTCTGATCTTTTTCATCTCTATTCTATATGACAAAATGTCTTTTATGTAGTAGGGGGTTCATTAATATTTGATGCAAGAATAAAATTATTTGTGTTTGCAGTAACTACAGTTGCCTTATCCTTTGAATATCTTCTTGAGCTATTTAATTTACAATTCAATACCTTTTAGAGCATTGAGTGACTTAAAGAATGGTAGGAGTCTGATTAATAGTTGCCTAAGGAGAATTTCTTCCCTGTGGGCACATGTATTTTGAGAGGAAATTGAGAAAACAACATGGGTTAACCGCCTCCTGTAATCTTCCTGATTATATAATTACAAACTCTTTGGGCTCTTCATTCTGTTAAATTCATTCTTTCCGTAACATCTATTGGCAATTGGTTTAGAGATATTTTTAATTAAGATAATATTTATGAGAAAATGTAGGAGACAGGAAAGAATCAATGGAATTTGATTGCTGTTGCCTCATCTTTAGTTTAAAAAATCCACACTTATATTTGCCTCTAAAATTTTTGGAATCAGAGTGTATTAGTTTACTATGACTGCCTTATCAAATTACCACTAACTGGGTGAATGAAAGCACCAGCAATGCATTATTTCACAGGTCTCGAGAACAGAGATCCAAAATGAAGATGCAGGCAGGTCTCCCCTTCCTCTGAAGATTGTAAAAGATCCATCCCTGGCTTCTTCCAGTTTCTGATGGTGGGAGGCATTTTCTTACTTTGTTTCTCTCTGTGTGTCTGATATCCTTGTCTTCTTGCGGTAGCACGTAGGACTTATTTCCCTCTACTTATAAAAATATAGAATAACCCTCTTCATGTCAAGAACCTTAAATTAATTACATATGCAAAACTCCACTATATAAGATAACACATCAAAAATTTCTGGGAATAAGACTTGGATCTTTCTTTTCTTTTTTATTTTTTTTAAAGATATATTTATTTATGCATACAAGCTGGGGTGTAGGCCAGAGGTGTGTGTGAGGAGGTTGATGGATTCACCAGAGACAGAGTGGGGAGAAGAAAACAGGCAGATAGACTGAAGTACACTGCTAAGGGGCTCAGTGGGCAAGACAGGAGAAGTCTGCTGCACCCCTGGCTGGGGATCGAACTCGTGCTGCAGTGGCTTTAGATAGCTTCATAGTGCTGCAATTAACCTATTGTGCTACCAGGGAGGCCCAAGACTTGGGTCTTTCAAGACTACCATTCAACCTTTTACACAGAGTTGGAAGGTGTAATGTTAGAAATTTACTAAAACGTTCCCTGATATGTAATGACCACAATTTCCTCCTCAGTAAGTGGTCTATTGGGTATTTAGCTGAGAGCTTTATGGTATTGCTCCCTTTGGGTGCATATTATTTGACACAAGGACATGCCCTAGATAGGAGCCCCTAGACTCACAGGCAAATATGTAGGGTTCCAGTATGGCTTACCAACAGCTCTTGCCATCAACACTCCCCCCCCTTCATTCAAGGGACTTTCCCCTTTGTACCCTTAGTTAAGTGTCCCTTGGGACTTCCCCAAACACCGTTTTTTTTTTGTTGTTTGATTGTTTGAGCTGACCAATCTGGTCTTGAATGGGAACCCCAAAGCACTCCACCCATAAAACCTACATGTACCCATATGTTCATTGTGGCACTGTTCACAATAGCAAAGGTAAGGAAGCAACCCAGAAGTCCAAAAATAGATGATTGGATCAAGAAGATGAGGTACATATACACCATGGAATACTATTCAGCATTCAAAGAAGATAAACACATGCAATTTGCAGTGACATGGATGGAATTAGAGGGGATCATACTCAGCGAAATAAGCCAGAAAGAAAGAGAAAAATATCGAATGGTTTCACTTATAACAAGACTATAGGGAAACCAAATAGGAGAGAGAGAGAGACACTAAGCGGGGGTGGGGGTTGTGGGGGGAGGATAAGGGCACAGAATGGAGTAGAAAAGGACACAAGGGACTGCAGAGATGGATCACAGGCGAATTGGTGGTGGGTTACCCAAGGGGAATACAAAGTGTAAAAGATACAAATAACAATAAAAATATATATATTAAACAAACAAACAAACAAAAAAACTTAATGTGCCCTGAGTACTGCCTCTTTTTCTACCTATATCTGTCTTGATCACTGAAAAGTATGCCACATATGTTCTCTTGACCAATTTGTCTTGTGGTGTCTTCTTGAACCATGACTCACTATCTTACACCTGTGCTCTGGTTAACAACCATTAATTTAACAAAATCAGACCATGCCTTTTAAGTTTCTGTTTGAGATTTCCAGGAACCGGCTGTTCACTACCTCCCTGATGATTTGTTCTATTCATTCTTACTGTTAAAACATTTTTATGTCTTTTCTTCTCTAGGCTAAACAACAATTTCTACCACATATCCTCTTTTGAGATTTTCTACCTCCTTTCTTCCTCTCTTTCTCCTTCCCTCCCTTCCTTCCTTCCATTATTTTTGTTAGCTGCAAAACAATTTACAATTATCTCTGTATCTCCTCTCAATCCTTTCCCCAAAAGTGAGTTTATTTTAAACTCTAATGCCTCATATAAGTCTGAACACAAAATCAAATCTATACTAGATTTTCTTGTATCTCTGTCATGTATTCAGGGCCTCAGAGGACCACTTTTCTTCCCTTTGGAAAGGTATAAAATGTAATTACCATTTTTTTCTGCTATTTAAAGTAACTGATAGAATGTTCTGGTTTCTTTCTAGGAGTGTAATATTATCAGAGAACTGCAGAGCATGTCAAATGGAGCATCTTTCAGAGTGAATGAATATTGAGGAAGAATTCAGTGTGAGTTGTTATCCATCTTCAGTAGCAATAATTCTCTTCTGATAGAAATCCACTCTTGTCTCTTCAGAACCCTTCCTATATTTCTTCTAACTAACATAATTTCATTCTAATCTCTCCAACTAAACTGACAAATGTGATATTTCTGTATTTCTTTGTATGATTAAGATACTTCACTTTGATTTTTGAAAGATGACTTAAAAAAAAAAAGCAAAGGCTACATTTTCTTTGCACAGTTCCTGGACTCAACCCAAAGTGATTTAGATAACAAAGTCAAAAGGAACTGAGAAAAAAGGGATGGTTACAGAAAGTGAAGGGCACTGAATTTGTCTGGTCATATATGTTATGTCTTCAGCTAGACCATTATATCCAAGGTGATTTAGAAGTCAAATAGTCACCTTGAAATAACTAAACTTTCCATTTCCCCCCACATAATCATTACTCCTTCAGTTTTCTCATCTCAGTGACGGAGAATCCATTCTTCCAACAAACAAACACTAAACAAACACTTTGAAGTCAACTTAACGCTTCTCTTTCTCTAACATCACAGGTACAATTTGTCCATGAATTCTACACTTTAAACACATCTTGGGTTTAAACACTTCTTATCATCTCGACTTCTGTCCCTCTAATCCAGTCTCCCACAAACTCTTACATAAATGGATGCTTTCAAATGTCTCCAAATTGAGTTTTTGCTTCCACCCTTGTTCCCCCAAATCTTATTCTCTATACAGGAGAGTAAACATAGTCATACTATGTCATTTCTCTGTTCAAAACAAGTGGCTGGGTCTCCCTGGTGGTGCAACAGGTTAAGTATCAGCACTATGAAGTTATCTGCAGCCACTGCAACATGAGTTCAATCCCGGCCAGGGAGCTTCCCACATGGTGCAGCAGACCTCCCCTGCCTTGTCTGTTGCTCCCCTAAGCAGTGTATCTCAGTACATCCACCTGTTCTGCTCCCCACTCTCTCTCTGGTGAATCCTCTCACCACCTTACACTTCTGGCCTACATTCCAGTTCTTATATATATACATAAATAAATCTTTAAAAAACAAACAATAAGAACAACAAAAACAGTGACTTCCCATCACACTAAAATTAAATTCCAACACATGGCTTTTAGGCTTCTACATTATTTGATTAGATATTTCTATCCTTTTTTTTTTATTGAGCTCTCTCTCATGACACTCCAAGTTCCATGGACCTTTTTTCTTCCTATAATAGATGAAACTCACACATGTAAGATATATTTCCTTTTAGAAACTTGGTGTTTGCCACTTCCTGTGCTCTTGTTACATTGAGATGGTTGCTGTACACCCAGACATCCATTCATCGTGTGCTCAGAGACTGTCCATGACCATGAGGTTGGAAATAGAATGTCCATCACATTCTATTCATCAGACTTTGCTTTATTGTCCTTGCTAGCAGTTATCACCACCTGACCAATTGCACTCACTTTTCCCCCCCATCTTTTCAATGAAGATATGGATCAGGTCTGCTTTAGATTCTGTTGAAGCTCTAGGTCCAACAGAATTCACTAGGATCCAACAGATCCACTCCTAGAACAGTGCCAGCACAAATTAGGTCATAGTATTTCTTGTAGGATGAATGAACAAAAACACAAGACTTCATGAAGGTCAACTGCTTGAGATTGGAGTGGGGGTAGAAAAAGAGTAAGTTAAAGAGTTAAGAGATCTTGAGTCAGAATCCTTTTCTGGTTCTGCCCACCTTAATTTTATCAAGTTTGTTAACTTTTCTGTTTCTCATTGCTTTTAACATTAGAACTGTTAATATATAATTAGGTCCATATGTATTATTTACAAACATGTGTTTGTGTGTGTGTGTGTGTGTATGAGAGCGAGACAGAGAGAATTAAACAGTAAACCACTTGATACAGCACATGCATTCATAGTCCATAGAACTCAATAAAGTTTGCTTTTCATCTTGTCAATTTTGACCCTTCCTTCTCTCTGCATTCCACTCACCTTGCCAAAATATCTTGACTGGGGTCTTGCAGAAGACCTTCCTTGCTATCAGAAAGGGCCCAGTTGAACCCCATAAGCTCCCCACCACCATGCTAATTGGAGTGTCTGTGTGTTTAGCTCGTTTGTAAGCCTGGCCTGTTACAATCTGTGGACGTGGTTCTCAGTAGATGTTTGCCATCATTGGTCCCCCAGCACAGGGGGCATCCACCTTGATTTGCGGTGAGAGATAGATTTGGGCTGGAAACTGCCATTCACATTAGTGCTGCAGGAGGTGGTTTCCGCGCAGCCTCATCTTGCTGTTGCTACAGAATGACTCATATCCCTGCGCTGCGTGTGGGAGGGAGCATTCCCGTTCTAATATAAATGCCGCTGCTTCTGCACCAGGTTCTGAAAGGCACGTTCTCTGCCTGACACCCGTGTTCCTGTGCTGTCTCTTTTCCTGTGCCATCTCCGTTATAGTGGGACAGAGAGGGAAAGAGATGACCGGTGTTCTAAAGCCGCACCGTGTTGGTGGCACAGCGGCCGAGGCCTTGGCCTGCGGAGGCCGACTGCCTTCGTTAGAATGCTGACTCCACAACTGAATAGCTGCGTGGCCTTAGGCAACCTTAGGCAACTTTGCCTCTGAAAACCTCAACTGCCTCATCTGTGTAGCTCTCGTCTCTTTGAGTCATAGTAGAAATGATTTTTTTTTTCAAGTCAAGCACTTAAGAATATTTCCTAGAATATGGTAAGTTTTAAGAGAAAGTACAAATGTTTGGAACCAGGCGCAGAATTAGGTATAAGAGGAGCACCAGTTCAAAGAAGAATCGAAAAGGCCATTTATGGAAGCTGGGCCAGGGGGAGGGCTTAGTGAACAGAGGCGTGTACATACCCCTGATTAAGAGTGAAATGCAGTCAGAAGACAAAAGTATGCAGTCAAACACTGCCAGCTACAGGGAAAGGAAATATTCGTTGGAGGTGAGAGGTTTGATAGAGAAGGAACTAATTTAATTAAGATCTAGAAACCAAGTCATGTTTAAGTAGACAGAAGCAATAGTTGCTTTTCTAAATAAAGAGAGTGGAACTGTTAAAATTCCTTCTCTAAATATGAGATACTCTGAGTTGAGAGGACTTTTATCATTTGAAGGGTCTTTGAGCTTACAAGTGGGGAAATATGGCCATGGTCACAGTTAGCTAAGGTTAGGAAATGAAAATAGCAGTTATTGAGCAATTCGTATGCTCAGAGTACTAAGCGAAATGCTTAGCTATCAACTCTGTCACTTACTGGCTTGCAGAAAGGGGAGCTGCTGTCTCCATTTTACAGACTGGAAAACACACGCAGAGGAGTAAGTAAACCAAATTTCTTTTAGCTGAAAGAATCTGAATATAAACTCAGATGCAGATTGCTGTACACTCATTCTTCGTGGACACACTATGTGCTATCAGATGCTGAGAGTAAACACACCTGGATCCATGTACACTCCAGATTTCCTGTGTCTCACATCTTTTTTTCATGGCTTGGCACATAGGAAATATTGCAATATAGGTAGGACACACTAAGAAACCCGGATGAGGCTGTGCCTCGTCTTTGGTGCCCCTGAACCCTACCTGGGTTGAGGACATGTATGTCTGAGAACACTTTTAACCATGGAACCCTTGCATGAATGGTTATGAGATGATGAGAACAACCACAAAATCAAACCTTCTAGCCGCTCTGTCCCTGGCACTTCCTTGGCACATACAGCCCCGCCACAAGTTACCCAAGAACACTCCGGTGATTCTCCTTTGCACATGAGTGACAGTCTATGCAGAGCGCATTTCAGAAACGAGCATCCTCTACACCACTTCACATTTTGAGTGTACCGTGAAATACCATATGTATTTATATCACACCAGTGGTAATGCTTAAAAAGAAAAAAACACTTTTAAATCAGTTTCCACATAATTCCAAATGATGGAAAAAATCTTTTTGTTTCTCTTGTAGGGTTAGGAGGTAATGTTATTTTTCCTCACCAGCCATCTAAGGACCTAGTGTTTCTCTACTTGTAACAAGTATCCTTGAGGCTATACAAAGTATCTAGGGCACATCTGGTTAGAGCAGCAAATCCTGGGTACCTAGACTTGGAGTGGTGTGATGTGGCCTTCTCCTTTCTGGGTGAACAAACAGCATCTCTCCCACCTTTAGTTTGAGTATATTTATAATCCTATATCCAATCGCTTATGGGAACTGTTTGACAATCTGTTCCCTGAACCTGTTTATTTCATCAGAAGCAGCCCTTTTCTTTGAAACCAATGATGAGTCTTTGACACTTATCTGTACTTCCAACTGCACCTTATGTTCTGGGCTTGCTTTCATTGTAAACGTAAAATTTGTTCTGTTGCAATACTTTCACACATACAGGACACATGCTAAATGGCACACTCCCATGCCAAGCAAGGTTTCTTGAAATCCAGCCTGGCCAAGCTTCCCTGGTTTACTTCAGAAAGTGATCCTGGGGTAGCAGTCTCTGTCTCTGTGTTCCTCATTTTGTCTGTCTCTCTCCTAAACACACACACACACACACACACACACGCACATGCACACACACACATGTGTGCGTATACATGATCAGTTGAGAAAGAGTACATGATACAGTACATGATACTGTTGAGAAAGAGGAGTCTCAGAAAAGTTAACAAACTTGCCAAAGGTAAGGATAGAGAGGACAGGAGCAATTTCAGTATTGGCAGCTGGGTAGAAATTGTGGGAGGTTAAGTGGGTTGATTCCCTATATATCACAGCCTCTGACTCAAAAAGAAAAGATCATTTAACTTTTATACAACATATTATAATTTGTACAGCACCTCTTCCATCCTGATAGCTCTGTGTTTTAAATGTGAAGAAGTGGGTTTGTCTCCTCATCTTGGGAATGCAAGAGGAGTTCTTCCTCCGCTGTGCAGATGCATTGTGAGCACCCACCACTGGCTGAAGCCTTTTAAGAGCCAGGATTCTAGAAGGTCTATTGTCTCCTGCATGATCAGACACGTCCAGGAAGGGGAGTTGTTTTCTCAGTTAAGAGAATTCAGTCAGTGCAAGTCCATGAACTGAGAATGCCCTTAAGAAAATTCAAATTACAGAAGAGGCTAAAAGATATTCTAGAGATAATTGGGGGAGGTGAAGAGACAGAGTCCAAAAGGGTTAGGAGAGTGAAAGTGCAATTCAATGGGATACTGAATAAGAGAAGGGGAAGAAATTCTAGGTATATTATCAAAAAAATCGATGATTGCTTAAATGTGATCTATATTAATAAAGGACTTAAAAAGAGAATGAAAGTCTGTGATCATAGCTTGCGACATATTGGAGGATGGAATTAGAAGTATTATTTTGATCTCCAGAACTGACTAATGATTTGGTAAAGTGGCAGCATTCTGGCTGAGAGGACAGAAATGCTAACCATGCTTAAGGGCCATTGTTGCTTATTCTTTCTGAGTGAGCAGAATAAGAAAGAGGTACAGAAACATAAGTTATTGCTCTCTGCAGCCTAAGCATCCCAGGAGGCTCTGCAGAATATGGAAGGCAGGCATAGGGGTGGGAAGCAGAGTCATTATTACCTGCTATTTTGGACTAGAAGGCTAAAAACTGTTCGCTTTTAGTCTTGTTAGGAGAAAGTCTGTCCTTTCACACAGTTCCTCATCATCTTGGGAATAGAATAATAGTCTTCAGGGAATATATTTTCTGACTTACTATTCTCAATTAATTCACACAGAAGTATGATGAGCGCTCTCTCTCTCTCTCTCTCTCTCTCTCTCTCTCTCTCTCTCTCTCCCTCTCTCTCTCTCTCTCTCTCTCTCACACACACACACACACACACACACACACACACACACACACACCCTTCCTGCTCACACAGACATCAGAAACGTCTTGCCTATTTTCTAAAGGGAGAATTTCCACTCCTGAGACCCTCTAATTTCTCAGTAACCTGGATTCAAGGTGAAAGGAAAAAAAACCTTCCTTATCCCCCAAAATCTCAGACTTACTAGAACTGGGAGGAGTATGCCAAAGACAAATGCTCTTTAGAATTAAAAGCCCTCAGTATTTTAGACATCATAACTGCATGGCCCCCTCCCCTTCCTGCTACTCTAGCTTCAATATCAAAAGTTTGAGTCCTCAGGATGTGGAGAAAAAGGAACTCTCCTGGTGGGAATGCAAACTGGTCCAACCACTATGGAAAGCTGTATGGCTGTTCCTAAAATTGCTGAAAATGGAGCCTCCATACAACCCAGTAATACCACTTCTGGGAATCTACCCAAAGGACACAAAAACATTAATCCAAAAAGAGGCATGCACCTGTATGTTTATTGCAGCATTGTTTACAGTAGCTAAAATGTGGAAACAACCCAGATGCCCAAAAATAGATGATTGGATCAAGAAGATGTGGTATATCTACACAGTGGAATACTATTCAGCATTCAAAAAAGATAAACATATGCAATTTGCAGCAATATGGATGGAGCTAAAAGGGATCATGCTCAGTGCAATAAGTCAGAAAGAAAGAAAAAAATATTGAATGGTTTCACTTATAACAGGAATATACAAGAATCAAATAAGAAAAAGACATCCAGCAAGGGATGGGGATGATAAAGGCTCAAAAAGGGGTAGAAAAGAACACAAGGAACTATGGTGATAGTTCACAGGTGAATTGGTGGTGGGTAAAGTATGGGGAATACACAGTATTGTAAAAATATGAATAATAATAAAAAATAGGACATTTAAAAAAAAATTAAAAAAACTTTGCATCCTCAGAATAGTTGGAAATAAGCTCCAGTCTTTCTTTTAAAGTCATACTTTCAAACTCCATAAATACTGCACATTCCTATCATGCTGTGACTTTATTTCTGAAAGCTTTTTAATATGTCTTCTGGAATTTACAGTCTATCATCAACAAAATCCCCTATATTCACATACTCTGATGCCCCTCTTTCTTCTCACTTTGAAAGAAACTGAATATGCTTCCCTGTCGTCCTCTCAGGGGTGGTTATTTTTTTTCTATGACTTTCAAACCAAAAGTCTTCGGAGGCAGGGGTGGGGACTCTCTTTCTTCCTCCATCTGCTTATGCTTCCATCTTACTTGTAAAGACTCCATCTTGAAATTTCAAGTCATCATATTATGTCATTTATTTACAACCTCTTGCTAGTTGTCTTAGTTACCAAAACTTTGAGCTATTTCCTTGCTAGGTAAGTGATATTAGCTCTTGGATAACTGGTGTGTGTGTGTGTGTGTGTGTGTGTGTGTGTGTGTGTGTGTGTGTGTGTCTTGGTCTTAGTGTCTTTATACTGCCATAACTCACAAGCTACTAATTCAACTGTGATCCTTGTTGAATTTCTAGTATTAGTGAACCATCACTTTATAGTCGCCATGTCTCTGTATTTAGCTCAGGTCCTCAAATGCTACGATTCCAATAATCATTAAGCCCTATTGGGACTTCTCTTCTTTGATCTTACCACCTGCTCACTGTCCCTTACCCTTTAGTCTGAGTCAGCTTGAATTTCACGGTCATCATCATCATTACTTTGTTCTAGCATTCATCTTCAGAGTCCTTGCCTCTTGCTTGCTAATAATCTTTATCAAAGTAAACAATGGGGTTAAATCCAAGTTCTCAAATCCCCTAGTACCTACATCCATGCAGCTAACTATGCCTGGAACAAATATTCTTGATACTACTGGCTAACCCCACTTTAATTCATGACCCCAAACTTTAAGGGGTTCTAAAATGTACTCAGTAATCATACTATATAGAGTTAGCAATTCACTCTCTTACACTTTGCCCTCAACACTCTTCTCATCAATTTGTCTCTCCCTTCACTGAGAAAGGTAGCAGAAGATAAATTCCACCTTCATTCCACTCAACATACCTGTGGGTTCAAACTGAAATATAAATCTTGTTGCTGTAGATGAACTATCCACACCTCTAACTAAAAATCAATCCTCTCATTTGTGCATTAGATCCTACTCCTTCTTTCCTATTCAAGAGATAACAGTTAAATAATTACCCTCTCTCACAGGGTAAGTGATTTTTCTCTTTCTACTGGACTATTCAGACCTGTACTCAAAACATAGTACTATTTATGGAGAAAAAAATCTTAAGCCATTCTTCCACTCACTTTATACCATTTTTCTTCTTTTCTTTGTGGTCTGTGTTTTTAAAAGCGCTCTTTTCCCTGCTTCTGATTTCCTTTTTTTTTCTTTCTAAACCCCCATGTCAGGTTTGTAAACCCCCACCCACCACCCCATGATGGTGTTCTTGTCGAGGTTGCTATGACGCTGTAGCCAATGCCTCTTCTCAGCCTTTATCCTACTGGACACACAGCAGCACCTTAGTGCGGTTGTCACTCCATGCTCCATGAGGCAGTCTCATAATTTGTCTTTCAGGACATTCTGTTGTTGTTCTCCTCTTATTTCACTTTGCATTTCTCCTCAATTCTTTGCTAGCTCCTTTCTTCATCTGACCTCTAATAGTCCCTCTGTCCCTGAGATCAATCATTAGTCCTGCTGCTTTCTCCATCTTTTCTCACTCACTCAGTGATCTCCGTGCTGGCGCCACAGTTCTCTTGATACACACCTCCAGACCAGAGCGAAATCTTGAGCTCCAGGCTGACAGGGACAACTCAGTGTCACCAACTTAGATGTGTGATGGGCTTCCTAAGATCAGCATGTCCAAAACTGAAATCCTGATCTTCCCCCATTCTATTCCATCAGCAGTCTTTACCAACTCAGTGATGAAAGGTCTAGTTTCTGAGATTTTAAATCTTAGATGATCCTGGATTTCACTTTTTCCTTCGCAGGCTTTGCATATGATCTCAGTGGAGATTCTGTTTGCTCTGCTTTATGATATATCCAGAATATCATCACCCTGTATGAATCTTCTCACAGCCTCCCTATTTCTGGTCAACTATACTCTATTCTAAATATTGTGGACAAAATGATTGCTTCTAAAATTAAGTAAAAAACATGTCATTTCTTTGTCCCAGACTTTCCAGTGGTTCTCATCTTAAGCAGAATAAAATGCAAATGCCTTCCATGAACCCACAAAGCTTGTTACTACTCAGAGCTTCAGTCCAACTATTCACTCCCTCAATCATTCTCTTCTAAACCTACCTCCCTCTTTGCTGTTCTTGTTCTTCAAACATACAAGACACCCTCCTGCCTCATTATCTTTTATGTAGTTGTTCCCCTTCTTGTAAAACATCTTCCAACAATTTTCCTCCTATCAAGCTCCTTGTCTACATCAAATATATTTGGGGAAATGCCACTTTGCAATTTGGTCTGCATTGACAATTTAAATGTATGTCCAGTCCTCACTAAGACTCATATTCTATCCCTCTTTTTTCCCTCAGGGTACTTATCACTTTCTAATTTGCTACATGCTTTATTATTAAGAATTATGTGGCTGTGGATCATTTCTCCCTTCTTAAAATGTAGATATCATATGGCAGGCCTTCCTTTTTCTCATGATCTTTCCAATTTCCCAGAATAATGTTTGGACTATACTAAGTGATCAGTAAATTGCTATAGAATAAATAAATGATTGAATAGATGGGTAAGCTGACTCATTTGAATTTTGTTCTAAATCATCTTATAGCTAGAGAGAGGATATCATGTTTGGCATCTAACAAGACTAGATTTGATTGCTTCTACTGTCATTTATGAATGGTGTGAACTTGAATAAGTTCTTGAACTTTATCAGCAGAATTGGCATAGCAGTATATACACTTGGTAGCTCAATTCAAAGGGGTAAAAAGGAAAAGTCCAGCATTATCACAGTGCCTGGTACATGATACATACTCAATAAATGATGGCAATTTCTGTGTACTGTCTAAATTGTAGCTGCTTTCAGTTTGCATCTCTCTCTTGGAGAGAAGTAAACAGGAACTATGTTCCTCTGTACTACAAGTCAGCATTTCTCAGGCAACTAGTGCTAAGAAGGTCTTTGGTTTGGATTGTGTCAAGAGTGTGCCTGAATTTAATGGGTGAGCCCATGGTTTGCACAGGGAAGTAAAAGCAATTGTCTCTGTGAGATATTTGTGTCTGATTAGCAGCAACAATTCCTTCTCCATTTTCAAGTTCTGGTTCCTATCAGAGTAATGTTTCTGCAGTGTATATTAGATGAAAATGAGATTGGGTTTCCTTTCTCTGACAGGCTGAGTACAAGCCTTTTAAAGGCAAGAGCAAAATACTCCTACACAGGACATGAGTTCCATTTCTTTTAAATAGGTTGTCACAATACAAAGAGCATAAAGAGCTCCAGAAAACAAAGAAAGTTCTTTTTTTTTAGCATGGTGTGGATGGACAGAGAAGAAAAGTGTTCCAGGTTTGTTGGGAAAGACCTTCAAAATGGAAAAAGGGCCAAATTAAGGGTCCCAGGTAGGATTTCAAACAATAGAAACAGCATCACTTTTATTTATTTGAATGTCTAGTTCAAATAATTTTTTAATATTTACATAATCAAACAAAAAAAATCTTCACTTAATTGCGAGGTTTTGTCCATGCTACTGTGTGAACACGAATTGCAAATGAAATGAAAATTTGCCAAAGATTCATATATATTTACATCTCTGAGTATGGCAAAGACACTTTGACAAGAATGATTGACTGCAGAGAACAGAAAAAGAATTATTAAGAAATGTGTCCCTAGAATAAAAATAAAGAGAAACAAAGGATTAACTTAAAAGAAAAAAATATGTTCTTTCATGGAGCCATAGGATATTAGGATGGAAAGGACTCTACAGGACCATCTGAGTGCTCTGTCACCATTTCTAGATGAGGAAAGTAAATATCAGCAGTTTTAAATGTCTTTTTCAGTGTCACCTGGGAGGCAGGGTAAGTGCTAAGATAGCCTGGACATCTCACTCAGCACATGTGCTCACCTCATGCTTCATTTCTTGGTGCATTGTAAGAGGCCTGGGGACACTTAACTACTCACTCCTAAAATAAATGAGGAAGTGAGTAAAAGGAAAAAGTGTTCTTGATGGACACTTTGTGTTTGGATAAACTCCTTAAGCTTTGGTCATGCAACATCAATATGAAGCTGAAATAGAAGAATTTTTCGTGTAGCTAATTCAGACCTTTAAAAATATTATAATGTAATGGCAGAAAACTTGTTGTGAAATGGAGAGAAAGATCTCTAACTCAGATGGCTAATGATATTATTCCCGTGAAACAATTTAGCCTTATACCTGATACAGCAGGTGTTCCCTGACCTTCACTTACGTGCTCTTAAGACTACACACAACTTCTCTTTCGCTTATGGGCATCGCCTAGGAGTTCAAGGCCAAGTCAGGTGGAAAGCATGTTACCTGAAGATCATTCAGTGTTTGTAGGAATGGCATAATGCTTTAACAAAGATGTATTATTAACCCTACAAAGGTAGCCTAAATGGAAACCAACAGAAATGGCACAGAATGTCCAAGACTAACAACAGCAAGGACTTTTTATCAGGTATAGACCTGAAGAGATGGAACAATAAAGGAGAGCTGGCTAAGGGGAGATATAACTTTTTATTTATTTTTTTAAGAGATTTATTTATTTATTTTTCTTTTTTTGGCGGTGAGAGGGTTCACCAGAGACAGATTGGGGAGCAGAACAGGCAGATCTACTGAAATACACTGCTGAGGGGAGCAGCGGGTGAGACAGGAGAGGTCTGCTGTGCCGTGTGGGAATCTCCCTTGCCGGGTGCTGAATTTGCTTTGCTGCTGCCAACAGCTCCACAGTGCAGCGTCTTATTGCTGAGCCACCAGGGAGGCCCCTGTAACTTTTTATTTTTTAATTAAAATTTTTATTTTGTGAAAATTGCAGATATAAGTGCAGTTTTTATATATGTGTGTGTGTATGTATATATATATATATATATATATATATATATATATATATATATATATATATATATATATATATATATAATACACAGAGAACCCATATTGCCCTTTGCCTAGTTTCTCACAATGGTAAAATCTTGCAAAACTAGTACAATATCTCAACTAGGATATTGACATTGATGGCATCAGGATAAGCTTCACCATAAGGATCCCTCATGTTGAATTTTAATGGTTATGCTTCCTTCTCCCTCTACTCATCATATTTAACTACACACAACCACAAACCTCTTTTCCATTTCTATAATTAGGTAATTTTAAGAATACTATCAACATGGAAATTTGCAGCATGTAAATGTTTGGGATTGATGTTTTTGACTCAAAAATTCTCTGGAGATATATCTAGAGTGTAAGGCATGTCAATATTTTTTTTTTCCTTTTTTATTGTTGAATGGTAATCCATAGCATAGATATACCAAACTTTGATTAGCCATTGATCTGCTGGAGAACACATCTATCTTTCTAGTTTTCAACCATTATATTATGTTAAAGACTATTATAATAAAGCTGCCATGAATATTTGTACATAAGTGGTATGTGAACATCATTTTTGTGTCTAAGGAATAAATGCCCAGGAAGGCAATTGTTAGGCAGTGAGTAGTGACATGTTTAGTTTTGAAAGAAATAATCTGCTTTTCCAAAGTGGCTGTACCATATCAATAATATATGAGTGATCCAATTTATACCATCCTTACCAGATTGTCACCATTTTATTTTATTTTAGCCGTTCTTAGATGCACTATTAGTATCTCAGTGTTCTTTTAATATGGATTTCTTTATTGGTGAATGATGTTCAACATCTTTTCATGAGCTTATTTGGCATCTTTATTTCCTCTTTATAAGCTCTCCAGGTACTTTTGCTCATATTCTCATTAGAGTGCTTGGTTTCTGAATGGACCCTGGTTGCATACTAAATCCCAAGTCAGCTGGAACCGGATTCATTTGACTTCCTAGTTATGTCAGGTACCGATGCAAATTGTGAGCTGGTCTTTCTAGGAGTTCTTCTACTCTCATTGTCCATAATAGTCCACTTGGCAATCTTGATAGTTAGAACATGAATCAAGCTCTGTTCAATGCCAAGGGAATACTGATATAATTCATTGAAAGGTAGGTTTTCGGGCCTCCCCGGTGGCGCAGCGGTTAAGCGCTGCGCTGTGGAGCTGTCGGCAGCGGCGAAGAGAGTTCAACGCCCGGCTGGGGAGAATCCCACACGGTGCGGCAGACCTCCCCTGCCTTGCCCGCTGCTCCCCTCAGCAGTGTATTTCTGATCTGCCTGTTCTGCTCCCCGCTCTGCCTCTGGTGAACCCTCTTGCCGCCCTACAGCTCTGGCTTGTACCCCAGCTTGTATGTATAAATAAAAAATAAATCTTTAAAAAAAAAAATAAAGGTAGGTTTTCCCAGAAATGAAGCACCTGGGAAATTAGAGCTCCTTTTTAATTTTGTACTTCAGTGACAGTCTTATAAATGGAATATGAATTTCAAAATTTCAAAATGTCCCTACTTTTTTTTCAAGATTTATTTATTTACAAGCTGGGGTATAGGTCAGAGGTGTGGGCTGGTGAGAGGATTCACCGGAGACAGAGAGGGAAACAGAACAGGCAGAGCGATGGAAATATGCTGCTGAGGGATTAGAGGGCGAGGTAGGAGAGGTCTGCGGGCCATATGGGAATCTCTTCCTCTGGGCTTCGAACTTGCATCGCCGCTGCTGACAGCGCCACAGAGCAGCGCTTAACCTCTAAGCCACCAGGGAGGCCCTCTACTGAAAAAAAGAATGTGCATTGCTATTGTTTAAGTCTATTTCAAATGTTGCTTACTCTTTCTTGATTAAGAAAGATGGAAAGAGCCTGCAAATCTTCCAATTATTTTTCCATTTTATTTTTCCTACATTAAGGATAGACCTGGAGTAACAGTCAGTGAAATGTGTGCTTTTCAAATCGTGCAGGACTGTAGACTCCTTCCTGTGATACCTTAGAAAAACAGCTCTTTGGGAGAAACTATCTATCTATCTGTAGGTTTGTCTGTCTGTCTGTCTTGTCTGTCTATCTATGAATGAATGGACCTGCCCCTTATCTAACAGAAAGGGAAATTAATACTGAAAGAGATTTTGTGATTTACCCCAGCTACCCACACTTATTACAGGTGATTCATTTGCTATTCTAAATCATAAAAATTAGGATGAGGAAATTTCCCTACTTAGAAAACTTTAATGATTGTAATTTGCACATGAGGTGAAATCAGTGCTGTCTATCAGGGCAGCCAAAGACTGAAATAAATACAAGCCCACCTTTCATTGCAGGTGTTTTCCCAAAATGCACGTCTCTGTTCTCCAACATCTGAGACCACAGTAATAAGCGCTTTTCATCCACACCGCTGTGTAGACACATTAACTTTTTCAAGGAAGGAGTAGTAAGCTTTCTGCTTAGGCACAAGGCCTCATTTTATATCACCTAACTCCTGATATCCTCAGGTGCCCATCATTTATTTTGATGCTTATTTGACCAATGAGCAGTAAGCACCATCCTTTCTCCCTCTCCTGGCAAAAGCATGCCTGTAAAAATAGGAATTATTCATACCTGAAACTTAGCTTTCTGCTTCCCTCAATGGCATGAATCATGGTGTGTATACGTGATTGTATATATTTATATATCCAACATACAGTAATTTCTTTGGGCTCTCAATTTGATTTATAATCTTCTGACAGTTTTATATATGTCTCGGTCGCTTTCCAGAATGGATAGCCTCCTTGGGACCATTCCTTGTTGCTGAGATTTCCCACTGACTCAGGCCTCCCTTGTTTGCACATAGGCCTGACCATCTCAATGTTCAATATTTAATCAGAAGGCAATTGCTCTTATCCATAGGGCTACTACAAAATGTGCTATCTATAACTGGATGGAGAGGCAGATAGAAAAGGAGCGTTGAAGACTGTGTGATCAGACAATGTGGGAGCAAGGCCACTTATGTGTACCTATGAATAATACAGCTAAAGAAGAGAGACTTTTTGTTTCAAAGCTATTTGCTAAGACTGTTTTCTTTTTCTCCTTCTGATATCTATCAGTCTATCTTTCAATATACACACAAAGAACCTGACTTCTTCCATGGGGGGGGGGGAAATGTTTTGCCTGCCTCTAAATATGGATATCCTTATTTGTGTGAAATAAATATTAGGGAACTTAACCCTTTACATCTTGCAATCTACTGAGTAAATACACGGTTAGGGTTCATGCAGTGTAAACTTTACTATAAGGCAGATGATGTATTTAACCTGAGGACTTTTATCTGCCTCCAATTAGCAGGCTTTGGCAGATGTGATATTAGTAACATCTATATGGTGTAAATTCTGTGTCAATGTCTAACGTACTTTTGTTCATTAAATCATTTAAGTATTTAAACTGCCTCATTAGATAGCAATTTATACTTGTTTCCATTTTACAGATGAGAAAATTATGGCACATAGCAGTTGAGAAACTTGTCCAAAGATGCATTTGTAAGAGAGAGAACTGAGATCTGAATTCAGGCAGACTGATTCCCATTCAATGTGCCATGCTGTTCATGCCGTAAACAGATACCAGCAGATACACTCTTTATTGACCTAATAAAGGTCAGTCTCAAAGTTATCAAGGTGTCTTTGATGAGACCATAACTCCCAGTAGCTTGTGAGTCTGGGGGCAGCAACTCAATGATTTGGTTTCTTCTAGGTTTTCTCCAGCAAACTACAAAAATAAAATTAAGTCTATCTCTTTGATTTGCACTGGCTTATTTGTTTTTTTATAATAAAGCTGTAGAAATAATTTTGTATTATCATTGCTCTAGGTCAGACAATCCACATAAGAGTTTTGAACAGAGTTGTCATAAAAGATGTCAAAGTAACATACACAGCTTAATTAACTTGCCTTAATTCACAAACCAAATAAACGACAGAATTGGGGCTCAAAACCATGTATTTTCTGGCTCTAAGCCCATGCTACTTATAATATATGATGCTATTTGTAGAAAACTATGAAGAATTCCACATATGTGTATGTGCATGCATAGATATTTATATTGGATTGTTGGAAATGTCATGACATTTTTTCTATGTTTATTAAGCAAAAATGCATCATGACTTCTCTGACAATATAATAGAAATTAAATATAGAAACATAATATAATAGAAATTAAAACAAACAACTAAATGTTAAAGAATATAATACTGAAGTTTATATAACTCAAATAGGGCAATCTCTGGGTCTGTTTCTCTAACCAACACCATAATTGCAGATCACATTTTTTTTTTATTTTACCTTTTCTTTCAAATGTTTTTCAATTATGGAACTACAGGACAATTACAACATGAAAGATGATCATTTTGTCCTCCTTGCCCCATGCATGTATGAAAATCTTTATGCTTCCTCTGACTTATATTCATAGGAATGTCTCAGGAATGAAAGATGGGGACTATCTTGTAGCAATTGTTTGGCTTTATTATGGCATGAATCCTATTAAGTTTAAGATCATTTTGGAAGACATTAAAAATGGAGAGCCACAAAATATAACTTCTCCAATATCCCCACCTCTATCCAAACTGGGGAGTTTCTCTAAGTTAAATCATAATGCATTTTCTCCATTTTCTTAAGGCCAGGCTCATCTTAGCCATGACAATGAATGATTGGGGTATATCTGCTTGAAATTACTTCTCATCTTGTTGGTTAGTTTGTATTTTTCTTTTAAGCCTCTTTTAAAAAAGGTTATACCACTTTTCTAGTAAATATGTAAAAGAACAGAATATGAGAATATTTCAATGAGTCAGAGTGATTTTTTTCCCCATCTGCTGAGGCTATCTTTCTTTAAATATCCATGCTTCTCGCAATCTCCCCTCTCCCTACTTCCGGGTATATGTAATGTGTGGCAGGATTAAACTTCTTTATGTTCACCATCTTCAGAAACTTTATTATTGATAGGCAGGTTTTCTTGGAATGTATTATACTAAAAGGATAATGGAGTTTTACAAATGTGTTTTATCAAAGGGAAGCATATTTGAAAATAAAATACTGAATGTCTATCCGAGTATTTTATAAAGACTTTATTTCAGACTTCAGACACCTCTTTGGAGGCCTAAAATAGTGATGGCGAAGTTTTCATCTCATGTGCCTACTCTGATCTATGGGTAACTTTCTATTGAAGCACAATATTGAGACTAATTCTATGGTCATGTCTGGACTCAGCAGGAGTTCCAAAATCAATTAGTGATGTCTGTCATAATTAGTGAATTGAGGAATGTTGGCATCTAAGCCAGCTAGCTGCCCTATTCAAATCTGAAGCTTTCTATACAGTCATTTTTTTGTCAATTTATTCCTAAGGATGACCTGGGTAATCCTATACTGTCATAACCTCCGCTGTCATGTTCAACAAGAGTTTTATTATTTGAGAATTCTTAATAATGCCCCTCCTGCATAGATTTGGTATAATTTAAAGCTATTTTCTCTTGTTCAGCTATATTCAGAAGTACATTTGCCATACCATAACTCCTCTTATACGTGTGGGTTGTCCAGAGAGGGATGGAGGCTGCAAATTGGGACAACTGCAATTGGGATATGTATTGTGCTATAACTCTCCGCTGAGAAACGGCCTGTTTTCAAGGAAAACAGACATTCCTGTTTCATCACAGCAGGGATGAGAGGAGCTTTCTGAACAGAATGGAGAAGTACAATAGTACCAACTTATACAATGAGGACGCATAATGGAAAACAAATCTGACCCATTTTATAACAAAGAACCCACTCCCCTCAGTACTTCCATGGTCCCATTAACTGTCTTCCAGCACACAGAGGCTAACTATACCATAGTGCCCGCTTATTCTTCACTTGCTCTCATCAAGGCCTGTTTAGAATGGTGAGTTGACAAAACTCTGATCACCAGTTGGGCCCAGATTATATAGATGGGGAGAGAGAGAGATGAAAAAGAATACTCCAGTTTGCCAGAACATAATTTACATGTTATTGGAACCTGATGGAAATGAAATACAATTGGAGTGGAGAAGAAGTTGATTTTGATTCAGTTGAATAGTCTTTAAATCATACGCAAAGGAGAGGGGGTGATCTGGAGAAAAATGTTGCTTGAATTTGTATGATAGCTGTGTCAGCTTAGAAATGGAAGAGAACTTAGATTTATTAATTGCTTGCCCTATGCCAGGCGCTGTTATGTTTTGAGAAGGACTGATAACACCCCTTCTCTCTTCTCCACTTGTGAGTTCAGAAGCAACTAAGAGACAGACACAGGGGATTGACAGTCCAAGATTAAAATATCAGCTTCCCTGCTAACACGTTCTCTTTTTTTTATTGTTGCGATAATGATGTATATTTTAAAGATTTATTTTATTTTATTTATGCATACAAGAATTGCGGTCTAGGCCAGAAATGCAGGGGGTGAGAGATTCACCAGAGACAGAGTGGGGAGCAGAATAGGCAGACATACTGAAATACACTGCTGAGGGGAGCAGTGGGCGAGATGGGAGAGGTCTGCTGGGCCATGCGGGTTAGCTCGAACTGGTTCCACAGTGCCTGGTGATAGCCTGATAGTGCTGAGAATTTAACCCCTGTGCCACCAGGGAAGCCCATAGAGATATTTTTTTAGAGGAAAAAATTTCTATTTCTTGAGCGTCATATTTTTGTACCCAAAAGAGATTTTTCTACACCATACACCACCAGGAGAGAAAGTCATTAGACTATGTCCAATCTCTACTATTTCCTACTCCCCAATTCTTCCACCAAGGAGGAAAAGCAACTTATCTAATTGGTGAATTTGAGAGCAAGAATCAAACAATCTTAGTTTAACCTTGTAGGGCCTTTTCATCTAGATCTACTTGCTTTCAGAGATATCCATCTTGATAATAAACTAATTACTTGTGTTAAATGCTCTGTACTTTTGGGGGAGAACTGAGGCTATCTTCCTATGCTATAGACCAGGTAGGTAAGGATCAACAATTCAGGGGTGAATATTAGCCTGTTGTAACTACACACCTTTGTACATCTCCATTCAACTTTATCAGTCATCAAAGTGGTGTTTTTAGCATTTTAGCATCACTTCAAATACAGTTCTTAACCAATTTCTAACTCAGAGAAAGAAGGAAGGGGTATTGTTTGTTGTTCTCCTAAACCCACCAATATCTCAGCTTTACAGCCTCAATAAGTGTCATTTGGGAAGCAAAATGGCACAGTTTGGAAGACAACTGATTCAATCTAGAATTATAACTTCAGTCTTAGGTTTTAGCTTGAATGATACAAGACCAATCATTTGACAGATAAGAGTTGCTAATTGTGTCCTGTTTTGTAGAGGCATGGATTATTTTTAATGGAAACCAATCTTCTGGATCTTAATGAACAACGAAACAGTGCTGGAATTAAGCTGTTGTGGGTAAACTGACAGAACTGAGCAGAAGTGGATGTTACCTGAGCAAAGAAAACACCAGACTTAAGAATCATTTTTTTATTCCTTTTCAAAAATTATTTCAAACTAGCAAACATTTAGTATATAGGCATCTTGATTTGATATTTTGGTATGGGGAATTTGAGCAATATTTCACTGCTTTTATTTGATAATTCAGCTATGTCTGCAAGTTGGAATTTGACACTTAAAGGCTGCTGGCTTCCACAAAGCACCGTATTGGCATAGAAGAGAAAGTTACATCCAATGTCCCAAATACTGTTCCTTTTTGTTATTTTGAACCATATTTAGAGACAACAGAAAGAACTGAAGAGGGGCTAAGTTCTTTGACTCATTGGTTTTGACATAGCTCAATGTTTAAACCCTCCCAAATGTTTTCAAGTTGGTTCCAGCATAGTCATGGACCATAATTTAAAATATTACTGTCCCAGACAGTGATTTTGCTTACTGTAGGATGAAAATTTTTGTAAAAAAGAATGAGGGCCCTTATAAATAAGCTATTGACTTTTAAAAATTTGAACCTAGAAAAGCAATTTCATGTACTTTTATCCCTAAAACAATGGCTAATGAGTCATTAAAGAAGGTCAAAGAGGCCTGTAGTTGGAGCACTCAAAGAATTCATTTTGCTCAGGAAATCAAGGAAGTCCCTGGATTATCTAAAAAAATAATTTTACCCTAAGTACTAGAATCAGAGCAATGAGATAATAAAGGAGTGTGTGTGTGCGTGTGTGTGTGTGTGTGTTTGTGTGTGTGTGTGTGGAGAGAGAGAGAGAATGAGACTGATATAGCTGAAAGAGGAGACATGTTTCATTGGGAGACTGACAAGCAGACTGGATAGATATGCATAGGAAATTCAATCTTGCAAGCTAGGCTAGGTAGCATTTAAAGGAAAGAGACACACCCAGACTGAATTGGTTTTAATAAGGGGACTGGAGAAAGGACAGGCATTATAGTTGTCATTAGATAAGATGACTAAGATCAAAATAAAACAGCAAAGGAGGGACAATATCTCAGGGAAAGACTGAAGTGGTTCCCCCAAGAATCCTAGAGACACCATTGAAAGGTTTCCTTTTATGTATCCTTTGGGTAAATTCCCAAAAGTGGGATTGCTGGGTCGTATGGAAGCTCCATGTTTAGCAGTCTGAGGAATCGCCATACAGCCTTCCATAGTGGTTGGACCAGTTCACATTCACAAAAACACTAATCCAAAAGGATACATGCACCCGTATGTTCTTTGCAGCACTGTTCACAATAGCAAAGGTATGGAAGCAACCCAGATGTCCAAAAATAGATGATTGGATCCAGAAGATGTGGTACATATACACAATGGAATACTATTCAGCATGGAAAGAAGATAAACACATGCAATTTGCATCGACATGGATGGAATTAGAGGGGATCATACTCAGTGAAATAAGCCAGAAAGAAAGAGA